>JAPDSC010012439.1:8414-41348 GCA_026290005.1 Latrodectus geometricus | reverse complement strand
TATATATATATATTGGCGGCTAAGACAATGGGGACCTTCTGTAAAAGACATCTATGAACGATGAGGCTTATAAGAAACGATTTTTCACTTTCGAGTCAAGATGAACTGGTTATTTGCCCGAAGTACTAGTTTGAGTTTTGCCTGCTGAATTTTCTCTGTTTGGCCCTTGGAGAATACATCAGAAGAAGAAAATAGTAAAAATTGCTTTTGATGATAAAAGCTTCTTTCAAAAAATCTTATAGTTTCTAATCACGAACTGGAAAAAATTGTTTTAGAAGTACTTGGAATCTCTTATTGCTTTAGTAAATGATAAGCTAGTGTTTAAAATATAAAGCTTGCATTTATTTTCAGTATCATGAAATTTGTATTGTCAGTTATAATTTATTTTTATAAATAATATTCTAAAAATATATAAAATGCAATAAGAAGAAAATGAAAAACATATACCGTATAAACTTTGTTTATTTATACATAAATATTTGATACATTTAACACTACTATTCTTTCATTATGCATAATAAAAATTTCAAAATAACCATGGTAAATTGTTTCATCAGTATAAGAAACCCGCAAAATCAAGAAGAATGATTTAATATATTATTGTAGGCAAAATCAATTTTAGTTATAAATTTAAAACAATTTTAAAAATTCCTTTTTTTAGAAATTCGATTTAAAGTGTGTTTTAAGTGTTTTTAAGTTTAAATCATTCTAAAAAATTTAATTTAATCATATTGTTGAAATTTCCTGAATACTATATAATCAAAATCATATTACTAAGTAATAACTACCAAAACATTTATTTAATTTTATAAAAATATTTTTACTGCTATTTGATCGATGATAACATATACACAATCACTAATATAAAATAAATTTTAAATAGAAATTTTTCACACATACATTTTGTCAAGGATGGTGAATAAAGCAAAAATTTTAAATGATTTTATAAATTTTATTTGCTCTTTTTATATATTAAGCCGCATTAATATATAACTATTGCTTAAGCCCCATTAAACTTTTGTAAAATTATTAAAAGTGACAGAAATGAGCACTAACTTACTTTGTAAGTTATTGATCATTAAATAAATATAATTTAATTTTTGTTAACACATATGTTGATAAAATAATGTTTCACAATAAATATGAGACTAATCAATAAGATTCAATAAAACTGAAACTGGTTCTTGTTTTCCGGATTATAAGATAGAAATGAAATGTCGTCGTTTTGTTTCAATGAAGCACAATCTTCTTCTTTTACTATCCTTGAAAGATTGCTGCATAGTTTTAAAGTTATTCTTTATATATAGCAACTGTGTTATATTGGTAAGTAAAGAAATCATTTTATGAGGGTAGCATATATTACTTCTTAAAATTTTTACCATTGAACAGAGCTTTGAAAAATGTTAGAACTTATCACATATTAATAACATGCACGATTAAGAAATGAAAATAAGTACATAGACTTTTAAAACGTTGCATAAAATGATTTTACAAAACATCAGAAATATTTTGAAAGAAATATATTGAATATAAAATAAAATTTTAACAAAATTGTTTTCAATAAATAAAACATGCTTTTTATACAATTTCTCTCTGAACACCACATAAAAATGTATTAAGCAAATCTCTCTTTTGTAATAGCTTATTTATATCCGTTAACAAGTTTCGTTGATTTCAGATAAATATTTTTCAAAGAATGAGATAAAATATGAATAAATGATGTCATTAAATAAGCAGGTAAATTTGCGTAATGTGACGCAAGCAGTTTATAGATGGCAGACGCAATCATTTAAGTATGGGTAAACATCTTAAAATATTGTAAAACTTTAAAAGAATATACTACAGTCTAAAAAATCAATAACAACTGAAATTATATTTATTTCAACTCTTGCCGAAAAGACATTTTCAATATATAAAAGGATACAAATCCCTTAAATAATCTTTTTTATTGAGTAATATAAGAAATAAAATCATTTTATATATAAATCATTCCAACGAGTAATTTTCTCTTATTTTGTTCAATTTCTTTTAAAGAACACGTGATAAATGCCGCATTTATTCTCCTAATAAGCTGTTTTATACAAAATACTCCCAAAATTTTTTATCGAGTCACTTATCTTTAATAAAACAACCATATCGTTATTATAAATATGATTAATCACGGCCTACAAATTATGAGAGACGTTCTCCTTCCAGCTTAGAATAGAAAAAGATGATTGTAATATATTTCTTTTCATAACTTGATTATAACTGCCATTAGATGACAGTAATATCCATTTTTGAGATAGAAAAAATATATAAGAGAATAATAAAAATGAGAGATAACAATATTTAAATACCACTTTCTATTTGCAAGAATAGTGAGCATGCGGATGTTTATTTTGTAAGAGAGAATGCTTATGAAAATGAATGGGCCACCGAGGAAGTCTGAATCATTACTGGAAGAGGAAAACGCGGAATACAATTTAAAGGAAACCCCTTTGGGATTCTATTTCCATTAAGACCAGGGAAGAATATTTCAATGCGTTTTCTTGTAAAAGTGATATCCTCCAAGATTTAGATATGACTTGCGTGACAACAAGTTATATTTTCTAGAATTCATTAAGTACTATTTTTACTTAATGCAGCTTTCAATTATAAATGACAGTGTATTTTCTATTTATGCAAGTTTTTAAACATGGGAAGTGTAGCAATAATTATTTAAGAAACAAAATATAAATATCAGGAATAGATAAATGGACTTCTCTTTTTAAAATATTTTAATTTTGTATTAAACTTGTTTTAAAAATGCATTGGTTTTGAAGAATAGTTTATACATAGGACTATGAATTTAAGAGTAATAGTTTAATTGCTCTTATAGTTACTGCTTGGAATAAAAGTGTCCTATTGTTTTATTTTTAGTGTGGTATTCATCAATTGTAAAAAGAATAAACACATTTCGTTTCATATAGTTTTCCATAAAAAATGCAGTTTAATGAAGATGAATAAGTAAAAATGTGTAATAATAAAAATTTTATATTGTCTTTTTTATTGATATTTTATACAGAATTAATCTCCTATTACACAAAAAATAAAAAGAGTTAGTTTGGTTATTAATTTCCATGCAAATTAAGAAAAAAGTATAAGCAATAGGCTTAAAATATTAGAAATCCTGATTATTTTGAAATTATTACTTTTTCAAAGTTAAAATAATCCTGTTATTAGACTTACAATCTTAAAGTATGAGATTCTTCCTTTTTGTAATTAATTTAGAGTGAACTGCATTAAAAAACTTTTATTCTCATTTAATAAATAATTAATGATACATTTTAGGAAACGGACTAAATAAATAATAAAAAATATTGCTCTTATTAAAAATATATATTAATATTTAGATATTTTTCATGAAATATTAAATTTTATGACTGATGTCATCACATTAATAATTATATTTATTGACAATTGTTGCATTTTGTAAAATTTCATATATATGGAGGAATGTATTACTTTTAATCAGTTACATGCATTACCCTCTTGTACTTCGTAAGCCCTGCAAACTTGTACAAAACAAATAGTAAAAATAACTCACGAATAGAAAATATTGGATTCAAGTCTTTTAAATGATAGAAAATATATAATCTCATTGATAAAAAAATTAAACTTATAAGTTCATTTAAGCAATGAAAATAGTTATTTGTTGAAAATATAAGCCATCTGAAATAATTGCATACGAAACATGTCTGGACATTTCAAGACATACTTTACATAATGTTGAAATCCTAAAGTACTTGTTCTATTTCACTTTTCATCTACTTTCTAAGCAAAATCGTCCATAATATGTTGATACTAATGGTCTCATACTTCCATCCTCATCCTGCACATTCATACAGTCATCATTAAAATCTCTCTCATTTCATTTATTTTTACCACTCATGAAGTTTTCAAATTAGTATTCATTTGATGATATATCTCAGTTGTTTTCACACCTATAGTTTTAAGAAAGCTATTCACGTCACGTATTTTACAGTCAATAGGATTTACAATCAGAAGATGTATTTCAGACTTACGGACAAATATCAACAACCCAAATGATAGTGACATGATTTCTGTGTCTTTGCAAGTACTACTAGGTACACAACACACTCGTGGTGAATAATTAGTATGATGGTTTTCAGTATAGGATACTACATTGAAAAAACCATGCCTTATAATTGTACAGAATGACAATAAAATCAGTGTGTTCATTTCATTTTCAAAAGAACTAAAAGCCAACCAGGTTAAAAAAAGAACTAAAAATGTTGCTTAATTCTTTTAAATGTAATTGCTCAACTAACGTGTGTATTTTTAAATAGATATGAATCACTAACACATTAAAAGCTGAATTGTTTTATGAATACAATCCAAATACTATTAATGAGGCTGTCTCTTTAAAAAATATTGAACATCTTTGTGTGCTTCATTCACAAAGCATTACTCCCTTTGAATGTGATTAAGATTTACTGTTGGATTTTCCATTGATTCCTTAGTTAATCTGGGAAATTACTACGTGAAGGTTATTGTGTGTTGGTATGGAAAAACTGGCACAAAAATAATATAAATAAACAATGATAAAATAATTAGTAAAAAATATCTTGGAGTTTCAGTGCAGGCAATAACTTTACGAAATATAATATGAGAAATTATTTCACTTTTGTACAGTATGTCACTTTTGTTTGTTAATTATATTCTATACTTGAAATGTATCATATTTTGGGATTTTCGTTTGTAATAAAATGTTTATTAAAAATACTTATCATTACATTTTTGCTTATTCAATAGAAAACCTTTTATCTTTAGATAAAACTTTTCTGCCTATAAATTATTCAATATAAAAGACAGAATGGAAAAAAACAAACAAATCACAAACTATAAAAACACGTTCTATCTATTATTATTCACCAGTACAGCACAATGTAGTTCTCATTTGAAATCATATCATAAGCTATTTTCGTAAAGCTTAATAACCAAGATTATGCATAATATTTTCCTGTATTTTAGTTCTTATCATTTGATATTTACTAACGAGACTCAGGTTTTTTAATAAATTAACTGATAAGTTTAATTTATAATTTCATAAGTTGACTGACAACTTAATATGTGACTGATTAGTTTTATATTTAAACATTTCCATTATTCTTATAGAATAATTTATTCCCTCAAAGAAAATTCTCAGTTGCATATATATTGAAAATTTGTAAATTTTGTTTTAAGCCATTATTTATTGAAGATAAGATGCTTTGTTCAAGTCTTAATTAATAATTAATCATTCTTAATGTATAAAATTTAAATGGTCATATACAAAAAATTGTAACTATGATTAATGCGAAAACAAAGTAGGTGTGATTTGGTTATTTACTTTCGAGTATTTTTCGATCACTGATTATATCTCTATGGAAAATAATTTTTTATTGGAAAATACAGTACGTTACACTGATATTTTCTTTTAAGAATTCTATGATTGATTTTTATAAATATATAAAATAAAATTCTAAGATGAATACAGTAAAGAAATCGAATGCTTACAGAGTTTATTCATTTTTATATAAATATTTCAGTATTAAAAATTATAATTTATATAAAATAATAAAAAACTATAATTTTTATGTAAAAAATTTGGTGTAGAACCAGTTTAATAATTAAAATTATTTCTTTCAAAAATTTATGATTTACATTTTTTTAATAAATAATTTGTTCAATGTAAATAGCAAACTATATTTTCTATTTTTTTTATATTTTAATAAAAAAAAAGGAAATGAGCAAAAATTTTGTCTAATTGAAGCATTTTCACTTTTTAGCTTGGTATTTATAGCAAAATTTTCAAATATTCCTTGAAAAATTATTTAACCCACGTTTATTAATTCATAAGAATAATTATATTTTAACAATTGATTCGTCACATTATCGCAACTAGTATATCATTTCTTTTCTCTTGTAATAAGAAATAAGATAAAGTAAATATTATTAAATTCTAAGTTATGTTTCAGAAACAGTTAATTAAAATATTTTCAAAACGTCTTTTTGAATCAAATATTACAGATACAGTAACATTTAAGTATTTAACTGGAAAGTGAAAACTTCATGATACAGGTAATGACGTTACTATTACATATTTATCCAATAATGCTATGTGTTTATTTAATAAACACTCCTGGAATGTTCTGAAATCAAAAAAAGCAATCATTCAGTATCAAAAACATGTACAGTATATAACCACAAAAATCATAAAATTTAGATTGATTGTTAAAACGCAAATTTGAATTCACTTACATTTTAAAAATTATTATAAGGGCCTGTAAATTTAGTCGTATAGTTATTTATTTTCAGCAGCAAATTATTTTACTAAAATATAGAAGTTCATAATCTTTATTTTAAAATATAACACAACTTTGAATAATGACTGATTAATGAATTCAATAACACGTTAGTAATGCCACAAAGCAAAAAGTAATTTTAACCAAAATATATACACAAATTGTGTATTAACTTTAAAATAATTAGTATTCCATTAAGATAAATATTCATTTTTTATTTATTTTGCATTAAATATAATATAATTTTATTAAGGAATATTGTAAGTAATTTAAATTTTCCTTAATATATATAAGTTTCATTTATTTGCAATTTTCTGGCTTCCATAAATCAAAAATATTAATGCAAATAGTTTTATCCTGTGTCATTATGAATTAATAATATTAAAAAAAAATCCTAATTGTTTTAACAAATTTAAATAATCTTGATTTATAATTTTATTCCTCTATCAATGCTTCAAAATAGATTAACACAATAAACTGAGAAAAACAGATGAAGAAATCTACAAAAATATTCTAGTAGCATTTGTAGTCCCAACCAAATTAAATCAAAACATACATTCTATTTTGCTTCAATAGGTTACTGTGATTAAAAATTATTAAATTTATCTATCCTCTTAAAACACATAGATCATTATTTTTGGATAATAAATAGTGAAATAATTTTCCCTCAACATTATTAATCTTTACTAAATACAACCAGTTATAATTAATCAATGGCATTCCAATGATCCTCTTATCAACGCATATATGTACGTTATTAATTATTTACAATAAAGACATAGTGAATTTATGTTTAATGGGGTTTATGAACCAAATTCATGCCAACTTATCTAAATTCGTTATATCATTTTTAATTTTGTTGTTTCATTCAGTATATTGATATTACATTCCCTGTCTCTTGTCATTGATATTCATACATATCTGAAGCAAATTTGATGCATTTACAGGGTTAGAAGGGAACGATTTATTAAACTGCAGTGGCAGATCTGTTGAATAACCCGTACTCAAACTGGTAAAAAATAAAGAAAAATCAATTCAGACCTCATAAAAATGAGAGGGAAAGAGATCGATTGCCATTGTTTTTCCTTTGCCAACTGTCAATAATGGTTGGAAATTTATCATCATCAGGATGAAAATACCTATAAATGTTTCGAATGATTAGACTGGAGCTAGACTGATTTTTTAGAAATATATTTCAGTGAAGGCGAATGTAAAAATCAATATATTATTTATTGAATTTTGTTTTAGTTTTTATTTGGAAGGTATGATTATAATAATGATTCTTAACTTCAGTATTTAAAATCTTGTGGAATGTTATTAGTTTTGGGAAAAATTTAAACGGAGACTCTCTTTAATAATAAAAGTAAAGAAAGACATTTATTTTTGCTCAAAATAAACGTGAGATGTAAAAAAAATGAAGAAATCACATCAGACAATTTAACTTTTGTTGAAAATGAAAATTTGCTTAATAGAGATAAAAGCGTAATAATCTAACTCGCTTGTTAATCTGTAATAAAATTTTAGAATTGGTTATCATTACGATTAAATACCTCTTAACATAGATTATGAAAAATTGAAAGCATTCATGACTAAAGAGGGAAATTTTATTTTACATATACAATTTAGAAAAGAATTAGAAATTCTAGCCACTCCATTACCAGCTTAGTACAGTTTCCATTAAGTATGATATAAGCATTTTATGCTCTTAAGATTTGATGAAGAAATATAAAATCTATTTAAATATATGCAGTATTAATAAATTTACCTATTGTTCTAAAAAATAGAACTTGTTTATGTTTTTTTTTTGAAATCATGTTCACTTAACAACAAATTGTCTCAATAAAATTTCGTTAACTGATTGTTATATTTATAGAAATAATTATGATTAAAAAATGAAAATTTATTACTGTTTTCTTCTCCCTAGTAAATTGTTACAATGAGTTTTTAACTCTACCCTTGAAGATAATTATATTTGCTCCTTGATAATAACCTTTAGTTTTAATTTTTATCCCATTACATTTTTGTTTTATTACATATTTCCCATTAAGTTTTGATATATTTTAATTTTAATGTTATAAACTACTGTATAAAATAATTGAAATTGTTTTTAAAATAATTGAATTTTTAATAATAAGTACAGTTATTTTATATAGTTGATGTCTAAGCAAACTAAACTAATACGTAAATTTGTTATAATTTTTAAACTATTTTCAATCTTAAATGTATTTATGAATTTTGTGTCTTTGATGATCATTCTTTTTTATTTATTCTATAATGATTAAATTTAAAATATTTGGTTACATACAACTACTTAAAATTATAAAACTACACGATTTTAAATCAATTTTATTATTAAAAGTTAAAAAATCACAATGAAGTTTAAATTGAAATATATAATACATAAAGTGGTGATTTTATTTAATTTAAAAACAATATTTTGTTATTTTAAAATATTACACTAAATATGAAACGAATTTATTGCGAAGATGTAGAAATGGTGAGTAATACTGAAAACATATTTGCACATGTTATTAGATATTATTTCCTTATCTACTAAAATCAAATTTGATAATGTATAAACATTTATAAACAGGGAGTTTCTTTATCATAAACCTCCATCTCTGCGAAACAAATATAAGCACGTGAAATATCTAACGACGTGCAATAAGTTATTTTAAATACGCATTATTTAATTCAATTACAATTATTTTCCATTTATTTTTAAAATATTGTCCCATCATTCATTTTTAGCATATTATGAAATAAATATAAATGTCTTATCAGATTAAAAATGAATATGTTTCAGATATTTTAAATACACTTATTTATTTAATTTAACTTATAGTTGAGATTTGATTTGTAGTTTATAGAAATTACTTAATTCAGTTTGTTCACATCTAAATATTATTTTTAGCCAAATGTTTCTGTATGTGAACTGATCGAAAATTTCGTTTATATTATTCAAGATTTATTTCAAATTACTTATTCTTTCCTTACGAATTGTTTTTTTTTCTGCTGAAAGCATGATTTATTTATGTAACAAAGAAAAACATAACAGTGCATGCGAAACCTTAGCATATTATATTACATAAGAAATATTAATAAGTATTTATTGAAAATGTTTTAAGCTATTCTTATAAGAAGATCAATATCTTCGTTATTTAAATAAAATATTATGTAATAAAGTTTTCATTTCAGGAAATGTCAAAATTAAAAGAATTTCAAAAACTCACTGTTTCGAATAAATTTTCATATTTGCTTTAAAAATATTCTGTTCCGAAGAAAAAATAATGATATTTACATAACGCTAAATAAAATAAATAATTTTTTTGGAAAAATTGTAAGAAGGATATTGAAAGAAAACAAACAATTTTAAAGCTAGGAATAGAGAACTCGAATAAAAATCCATAAACAGCCAGAAAAACATTTCAAATCTTGATAACTAAAAAATTTATAGTTTAAACAAACTACTGAATAAGTATTACAGTACTAAGGAAGAAATTCTCTGCTAGAAAATATCACAAATTTGGAATAAAATCTCTTTATCACTAGTGAAAATACTAAAATAGTTAAAATAAACTTTTTATAACAATGATTTATAAAAATGGAACTAGTAATGAAATAAATTTCTGATAAATTCTGTTTCTCAGTAAAATAAATGTTTCAAAGACATTTACTCATAAAATAATATTTTTAAAATTTCATTTCCTTAATTTTTTTCTTTCAAACTGATTTTAATTATTTGAAATACGAAAGAAAAATAATAATTATTCAAGAAAGTGAGGCAAAGAATGTAATTTTAGGAGTGCAACCGTTTCTATTTTCTAAGCAATCATAAGTCTAGTTTGTTTATTTACGGATATCTCATGAATAATAGAAAAATTATTATTAGCAAAGAAAGAATATCATGAATCGTAAGTTTTTAAAAGCAGATGATATGCATATATAAAGTGGAGCCAGAACATATGTCACCAAAATTAATGAAATTAATTCATGGTAGCAAGATTGATACTTTTAATCAGCTAACAATCGAAAATACCCCAATGATTGAAAGATTATAATTTTGATTGGAACAGAAAGCATTAAAGTTAACAATGACACGAAGAAGTTAGTTTATAAGAGTTCTGGATGCTTTATGAATCGTAACAAACATGAAAAATTACTATATAGGAATAAATAGTATCTCAGGAAAATATATTAGGAAGTAATTAAGGCTATTATTATCAAAAATTAAAACACTGCTTTAAATATATCGGTTTTCAAATAAGTTCGTAAAAGGAACAGTTTTATTTAATTTCTTTATTTCTCTTCCTTATAACTAAATAGAAGTGTAAGAATTCGATACCAATTATTTATTTGTAACAAAAATTTTAATTCATTCAGATTGTAATTAACATTAACTTTATGGATATCAATTACTATAGCATTCATAATTGTCAACCTGAATACTTATCATATGATTCGAAGAAATCTGCATAAGACATGATAAATCCATGGTATGATCGACACATGATGAGCAAATAAACTTTATTGAATTCTGATTGTTCAATTATATTTTTATTAGAATTAAATAATTATTACTTTTTGTTAACGAGCATTGTTAAATTAACTTTGCATACTATCCTCAAAGTTTGTTTCCATTTTAAAAATAAGCATACAAATAGATTCATTGATTTAGTTTTGAGAAATCTGTAATCTAAAACCTTATTCTTATAACATTTTACAAATGTATGAGTGCATAAATTTTAATAGTTTACTTCTATAAAACTCATAAGCACTTTTCAATTAAAATATACATTATAAATTTTTAACAAATATTGCTAGTTAAGTATTCATGAGGAAAACAGAAAGCAACCATTTTTGACTAATGTAATAAACTATCAAATAAAAAAAAATTCTTACAATTCATGTTTATGTAATATTTTAAGAAAAAACTTAATTGTAAGTCTCTATTGTTAATCTTTATTTCTACAAGCAAATATTCAAAATGCAAATTTATTTTAACGAAATAGCTAGAAGCTAGTATTAGCTATTAGATTTGCATTTGTGTATTTGTAATATCTTCTGAAGGATCATAAGTTTAAGATCTAATTACTCAAAATGTAACCTAATTATTGAATATATAGCAAAAGATATCATTATATGTAATTAATGCCAAACTTACATTATAATCATTAAAATTAAGAAAAGTAATTTACATGAAGTAAATTACTTTTCTTAACTTGTTAATCTTTAGTGATTTTGCAAATAGTTAAACATTTATGTGTGTCTCAAGGCATAATTTTACTTATTTTTGTTGAATATATTTAAATTTTACATTCTTAATTAGCAATATTTTAAATTTTACTCTATTCATTACATCAAAACAATAACGTAACATTTTCGTAGCATTATTTTAAGTATAAACAATGAAAAAGTTTGGCATATAATGCTGATTAAAATAACTTTGTTGCAAAACATCTAATTATTTTAAATTAGAAAATACTAGGGCCACTAATTAACATGCATTGCTATTTTATTTTTACAATTTTTGAAATGAAGTTCAAACTTCATTAACTGATATTTTAGAACATCAGTAACGACTTTCGTTAATAATCCTTAAAAATTTTGTTATATTTTGTCTTCTCTGTTATCTAACTTCTGTTGCATTTTTTAAAAAGTTATTTAAAATATTTGATAATTTTTGATTTGAGATATTTATCCCTATATAATTTCATATTTTAAATGATGACCTAGTCTTCATTTTTCAGAGTGGAATTTACCTCAAATGATTCAAAATAAGATTTAATAAAGTATTTTGCTTTTTTCATGCGCATATTTATAGGAGGTGGTTCACTGGCTGCCTTCTTTGTAAACACTAATGTGCATAACAATTTATAAAAATGCCTAACAGAAGTAATCATGTCATAAGCAAATTTACAACACTTTTTTATTACTTTGCTGTTATCATAGTTTTATTTTTTGTTAATATTTAGAAAGAAATATCGTTTATTTGTGGCATATATATTCCAATAATTTTAAGAATAAATAATTTTACTATCGCAGTTACCCTGAAACTATTCTGATAAGCTGTCTCTTTAAAGGAAAGACTCAATAAGAATTTTTCCCTTCAATAAAAATTTACCCAATGAAATCATTCAAGTTTGCAATGAGATTAATGCCCAATACTAGTTTACTAAAAGTGCAAAACACTACCAAAATGTGCTAATAAATTTTATAGAACGAATAGGACTTCAGAATTAAAAGAAACAACATATACCTTTTATTAACTGCCGTAGTTTTAATAGATATATATATTTTAAGAATTTTGAATTCCCATTATTTAAATAAAATCAGAACATGAATGAATGGTTGAGCTGAAAGATAAGATTTCTGAGATATTTTTAAATTCAAAAACATCAAACTGTTAAAATAGATAAAGTAAAATGTTCTTTGTGTTGAATTAAGATATTTGACCATACTTGATTTTTTTATATTAATCATGGCTTGTTGGTAGAACTGCACTTTTTGTAGTGTAATTTTTCATGTATGAATCTAGGAACAGTTGGATACAAAGAGATGGTTTGTTGATTTAAAAAAAAATGATAGCAAAATTTGGAAATGTATTAACTATAAATTTTTGTCAATAAAGTTTGTCAACTTTATGGATAACAAATGAAATGAAAACTGTGTAATATGAACATATTTTATAA
The DNA here is from genome assembly GCA_026290005.1 of Latrodectus geometricus. Taxonomy (NCBI): domain Eukaryota; kingdom Metazoa; phylum Arthropoda; class Arachnida; order Araneae; family Theridiidae; genus Latrodectus; species Latrodectus geometricus. Next base: position 28,327 of record JAPDSC010012439.1, on the reverse strand, counting down.
TTGGAATTGGAATCTATATGTCACAATATAAGTAGGAATCAAAATGTGAATATGAAAAAGCAATTTTTTGAAATAAATGAACTTCTTGGAATAAAATACAAATAAATTATGTATCTAAATTATATAAATATGAGTATCTATAGTTTCAAAAGTACTTTTTTTCATAAATTTTAAATATTATGTCATTGACAAAACTTTTTATACGAGTAAAAACAAAAAATAATAAAAATATCATACTAATAATATGAAAATTAGTTATTATAGTTATAACTAGCTTTAGAAAAATTGAATAAAAGTGCTCAATTTTATGTTATTAATTCTAAAAATATGATAATTTTTTTTAAAAAAGAATTGCCAAATGTGGTATGGAAATCTAGCCTGTTGCTTGGATGAATTGGTAGTTCAGTTAAAATTGAATGGTGGTCTAGTTGTGTAGCTACACGTCAATGCATTTATCCAAATTTTAAATATGAAAAATATAAAATAATTTTAAATATTAAAATGAAATATATGCATTAACAAAATACCATAAATTTAAAGACTAAATTACCCCAATAAAATTACTAAAATATCAAAAAATAATAAAAAAATGCAATTTCATTTTTGCTAAATGTATTAAAATTAGTAATGTTTTAATACAAATAATTTATAAATATTTGGTTTATTTTCTAAACATAAATATTATTAAGATGAATAACAATAAAGTTTTGCTGATTATAAATTTCATTTATCATTATAATTTTAAATTTTCCATTATAATTCTGAATAAAGGATTCTTAATTTTAAGTTAATGGCAATCATTAAAGTTGAAAATAATATATTGTGACCCATTGAATTTTATTTAAAGATAACATTAAATATAAGAAACATTTTATCCTTATTAAAGAAATTTCATTGTTAATCTTTGAAATATTTGCAAAAAAATAAAAGCAAAGTTGCAGATTTTTTTAATTACATTAAAATCAATTGAAAATGAATAAGCAGTTTAGATTTTATTGTAGGAAATATTTTATCCTAATTGAAGAGATTTCATTTAATTTGAAATATTTTGCAAAAAAAATCATGTATTATTTTAATTAAACTCGAAATTCTTCGCAATACAGGAAGCAATTTATATTTATTGAAAATAACCAAAAGATCAATGAAATAACATGCTATTATCTCTAAATTAGAAAGAAATCATTATAATAGAACAGCTTACTTTGTATAAAATTAATAATAAAGAATAGAAGAGCCTTTTTTTCTGAATGACTTTTTACAACATTGGAAAAAATTAATCAAATGAACTGAGGTTTTCCAATAATGTAAAAAGAAAAAAAAATCAATATGTATATTTCTTAAAAACAAAATGAAGAAAATTTGCTTTCCAATTTCATTTTTATCGATTAAACTTGTAAAAACCATCGACTTTCTTCAAATAGATAAACTACTTGCATTTCTTTCAATAAATTACTAACAATTATTTCGAATTTCAACTATAATGATAAGCAGCAACTCCCTTATATGATTCCGATTTTTCTCAAGTAAGTGTATTTAACTGATAACAAAGGGAGTTTTATTCAAGCAAATTATACAGTGACGCAAGTTTCTGGTACGACATAACTTTTCCAATGTCCATGTGAAAGATTAAACACACTTGGAATTCGATATACTTTTCTTACCCCTGGCATTTCAAATGAAACAAATAATGGCATTGAATAACTTTTTCCCAATAAAACAACAAATAGATGATCGATACAGTTGTGATCCGTGATTTCACCGAACGGAAAGGAGGCCGTAAATACAAAGTCTGTGAATAATTTCTTCAAACAACAGGAATTTTCCGATCACTCATTTCATGGGGATCCGGCTTTGTTTTGAGAAACCATTGTCAGGGCTGCCCATTGATTTTGCCATTCATCTCTTTTGAGTTCATGTCACCGCATGTACAGACGGGAGACCGGAAATTACTGTGCATCGCTAAATTCTGAAATAACGAGGCCATTTGAAAGTCACCATTTTTAACCACATTTCGAAAATTTGAATTTTATTCAAATTATTTAAACAAAACTTTCTGAGTTTAGTGATACCTAATAATTATTCATCATCTGAATGCAAAATTTATTCCTATAATTATTCTAATAAATGAGATATATTTATGTAAACTATTAAAAAGAATATCGTTAAATATTTTTCTAAGCTCAGTATTATGCTGAGGTATTATTTAATTCATAAATAAATAAATTTATATTTCTTTTGAGAATTAAATTTTTTAAAATTATTTATAGATTGCTCACTTTATTTTATTTTTTAAACTTTCAAACACATTAAGAAGAAACAACAATCAATTATAAGCATTCGGTCGTCAAAAATTGATAATTTTTATGAAATTTTATTAAAGAAATTCGTATTTGTAGATCTTAAATGCATTCTTCTTCTGTGATTGTTGAAAAATACATTTTTAAATTGTTTATCTACATTTTACAAGTATTATTATTTACTGTGTGCCCAAATGCAATAGTTCCTAAATTTATTGAGATTAATAATGAAATATTCGAAACCGAATCCCTATAAGTTTTGATATGTCAAAATACCCGAAACATAACACGTTTTCTAATTAAATATTATAAGATGAATACATGTATACTAAAATGCATGTTTATGGTGGGAATCTTCCAAACAGAACAGGTATTTCTATCAGACGTGGACTATTTTTATGGGAAATATTTTATTTATAGCTGAGGAGTGTTAATGAGAAATTAAGAAAAATATTTTATTTACAGAATTTTATTTAATTTACTTTTATTTAATGATTAGGAAGTCTTTATTTTCTAAATGAACGCATGAATATTTTATCTGATTTATGACTGCAATACATTGCAGATCAGTACGCATTGCTGAAATGTAAGAATAATTAAAAAATTATCAATACTAAGTGCTTCATTATAAAAATTTAGTATATGGTATAGCAATTTTATTATTGATAAACTATTAATATTAATTTATAAGGAATATTTGTAACATTTGACAATAGTTTCAATTGATGTGTAATATAGATTGTATCAAATTATACATTACAATGTAAAAATATTATTTTTGTCATAAGCACTATTATGATACAGAGATCATTCCTGGATATTGCGATTTAATCATTCTGTTTAAATACTTGTTAAATGTAGGAATTGCTTGAGATTTAATTAATTTAACTAATTGTTTAAAATTAAAGCAGTTAATTTGTTTGATAAATACAAAAATATTTATTTAGTGGAAGATCATTCTCAACATTTTCAGTGCATGTAACACATTTAAAATTAAATTTGTCTTTTTTCAAACAGCTACCTTTGAAATGTTGAATCAAGAAAATTTTGAGCTATTATCCTTACTATTTATTTTATATTTATTAAAAATGAAAATTTCAATAAAACGTAATTAAATAAAAAAAAAAGGTTCAAATGAAAAAAATTAACTTTCTATTCATATAATGTAAACTTGATTTCCTTAAAATTTTAAAAGTATATTTTTATAAATTTTAAGTAAAAGATCACCGTTATTACCTTAGATTCAGTATAATATTATACATTTATTTACTCTATTATACATTTATTTCTCTTATAGTTCTCTACATTTTAATCTCATTTTTACACTTCTAATCCAAAAATTCAAACTTTTCTGATAATATTGTTGTGGAAAGATATGGGTAATATAATAAGAAAAACTTAAAGTTATTTTAAGATAATAGGATTTTCAGATAATAGGAATCTTATTCCACTTTACTTTTAACTGATCAGAATATTAGCACTATAATTAGATAGGCGTTTTTAATATTAAGAATCAAATTATGTTTTTGCTTCGTACCATTTTAAAAATATTCAAATTTTCAAATGTTTTGTAAACTAATATTATAAAAAAACTTTACCCTTATTCTATCATTCTCATCGTTGGTATACCTTTTATGATTACTACAATATCAAAACTTAAATCCGTATTTTAATCTAGGTATTATTCCAAATTTGTGTTTTGAGGATGTTATCAAGTTTTCTGAAATATTTCTAATTATTAGATTGAAATATTAATTAAAATGACTCTTCAATGTTTATATAAGCTTTATGTATCCATCAGTTATTAAAATATTCAATATAGAAAAGTGAAAGTTATATATATATATATATATATATATATATATATATATATATATATATATCCCATCATTACTTGCATTTTAAGACATTAATTTTAGAATCATTTGTGGAATACATTATGTTCTACTATTGTAGTGCTGTGAAGAAATCTAGGAATTCCAAGTTTCACAAAAGTGATTTTAAGAAGAAATACTTCGTATTGAAAGAATAGTTCTTTCTTCTGAAGTTTTGAATAAAATAAATGTTTAAACATTTCAAGGCATTTTCTAACTTAATTTTAAACAACTTTCACCAAATAATATGGTTTCAATTAAATTTTTTATAATGTGAAAGAAAAATTTTGATATTCTCAATAATATTTTTTAACAAACATAGAATTTAAGATACAAAAAGGAAACATAGTTTTTATTAACATTATCTTTATTATTATTAGTAGTATTATCGTTATTATTAACATTTATCTTTTTCATAAATTGAAAATTCTAATTATTGAAAATTCACCACATTGTAACAAATACACTCTAATCATTATATTTTGACATTGCGTAGTGCATAGTTTAATCTTCTAAGCATTACATTTCACTCCACCAAGTAAAAATGTCTTCAAAGAGAACTTTTTATAGATAATGAGCATTATTCAAGTGCCAAAAGGGGGGAAAATTTGAAAACTCTTAAGCACCCACTCTAACAGACGTGCATTCAGAAAATGGAAACATTGTTCAACATTCTCCTTTCGTTTTTCCGTAATGACTAAGATTGTATCCGGGTCTTTTTGTGGAGAGTATTGTAATGCCACAAGGTTATGATTATTCTTATAACACCACGTAAGGGTTCTCCTACATAGTGTCGTAAGTCTAAGACTGCTGTAAGCCACATTTGCTGTACAGTGCTTAAAATTTTTCCTGTGTGGTCATTTTATATTAAGTGGGCTTTATTCTTGAATCACAAAGAATGTAACGTGGAAAACTTCCGAGCACTCAATGCTTTGAATGATATGCATGCAAATTGCATAAAAATATCCATCCCCAAATGTTTAACAATAAGTAGAAACCAACCTGGAATTTTTCATTTTAAAGAGCATTTCCTTCCAGTAGGCCATGTTGTAAACCCATATGATCTTGCAATAACTCAAAATAAAAAAAGGTGGTTTTACATAAATTCAGCTGGCTTTATAATGTTGCATTTCTATTTTGTTTTGCTTGCTTTTATCTCTAAAGCTATTTTTATGGAATGTATTTGAAATAACATTATAATTTGATTGCTTAAAAATGTGTTCAGTAGATTACACAGATTTAAAAACTCTTTACAGATTTAAGTTTAGATTTTTTCAGATATTTTCTTTTGATAGATGAAAACTCTGTCTCAATAAGAATTTTATGAACAACGAAATTCTAGTAAAATATAATTCATCAATATTTTATTAATTTGTGCTTTTACATTTTATAAAAATAATTAACCCTTTAAGTTCATAAAATGTGTTGCTATTACACAGATATTTCAAAATGAAATTTAAATATCTTAATAACTGCCTTTATTGAAAATTAAAAAATGTTTCTGGTAAAGCTGGAAATTTACTATTAAAAAATGAATACAATATTTTATAATTTAAAATATCTAGGTAATTAAACATCTTCCAAAGTTGGTGATGTGTTCTATTTTTAAAGAAAGTAGTTCCAATGCTATTAAAATTAAACCATTTATCACTACCAATTTTTTGTGGATTAAGGAATTCATACAAATGGATAACTTTTGTTCAAAATTAATTGTTGATTGTAAATAATTTGACATTAGGGCAGAAAAAATAAATATTTATTACTCTATGAATCAAAATATTAACTCAAATTTTAGAACTTAACTTGCTATAAATATGACTATATAATTTTACATATTAATATAATACTACCACAAATGAAGAGCTGCATTTTGAATAATGAAACTACATTTACATCAAAATTTCAATTGAAATATTAAAGCATAAAATACATGGCTTGAAATTTTTGTTTAATTCCTTAATGAATAATTAATAAAAATTCTCTAATATCATGTAATTTACACGTGTAGAAAAAGTGTCTACAGCATTCATGAGAATATTAATCTTATTTCATTACTATAAATATAAATCCAATTTGATATACATGGTATTATAAACATGAAAATGTTATTTTTTAAAAAAAAAGAATTTTCATGCTTATACAATGGTATTTGAGTATATGTAACTTAGATAAATTTGTAGTAAAATAACAAGTGTTAAAATAACATGTGTTAAAAATATATTGATTTATAATTATTTTTAAATTAAGCAATTTGTTAGATATAAAAAGGACAATTAGTAATCTAATGTGTGAATAAATTGTTAATGCTTTAAAATATATCTATCCCCAGTGTTTATCGCTTTGATCTACTTTAATATCAAGAGAGCACTTTAAATTGATGGTAAATATTCATAAATTTGCCCTGAGCAAACCAGTAAAATTCTTTTATGATTATAATGCAAATAATAAAAAAAAATTCACAATGTTCATTTGTAAATTCATAATGTTCAGTTTATACATTAAGTAACCAATTTAAAGTAATAGTATACTTATATTTCTCATATAAGATTTTGTACAAAAAATACTGATTAAGTTCTTAAGAAAAAATCTAAAATTTTTTAATATTTACTGTTTTTGTACTATGAAAATGATTAATAAACTTAAGATACTTAAATAACATTTCAGGTTATTGATTGAGCTATATCATATTGCAGGGTATTTTTTTACACAAGGTTTAGAAAATTTAATAAAATAAATTTTCTAAACATTGTATAAACAAACAATAGAATGTTTTGAAAGAAATTTTTTTTCTTAAAGTTAGTATCCATTTCTTCAGAGCAAAAAATCTCACAATGTTTTTTATTCATAAAACGTTTGCTGAACAATATTATTTCAAATTATGAATGGAGCAATGTTCTTTTTATGACGAATGCCGTTTTTCTGTTCATCTTGATAATAGATGTATTTTCATCTAGAGGGACAGTGGTAGTAGGAATAATCCTGCGTTCGTGTACATAAGTGTCAGATTTGACGGTGGAGGAGTGTTGGTGTATGGTGGCATCTCCATTGATGGGCCCACAGACCACTATACCATTCGAAAGAGACCTCTGACTGTTCGCTGATATAAAGATGAGATCTTCAGACCTATTAAATCCCTTACTCTGCAACAATCGGAGATGACTTCATTTTAATGGACGATAACTGCATTCCACATCACTGTAACCTGGTGGAGGATTTTCTTTTCGATGAAGGAATCGTGCGAACGGAATGGCCATCATGTTCTCCAGACATGAATCCAATAGAGCACGTTTAAGATGCTCTAGGAAGACGAGTTGCTGGCCTCCGACCACCCCAACAAACTCTGCAAGAACTGGAAAGAGCTCTTCTGAAAGAGTGGGACAGAATATTCCACCTCATTAATAGCCTCATTGATTCCATGCCTCAATAGTGTTCAACGTTGATGGACGTCCGTGGAATTCATACCCCTTATTGAAAAGGATTTCCCTAGAAGAAATCATCTTTTTATTATTCCTTTTCTCTTATATGCTAAAATTGTGTTTTTTCCTTTTGTACACAAATGCGCAATAAAATGCATTTTTTTTGCCAAACATGAGTAATTTATTCTCATATAACCTACTACGTCTGACGACCATGTATCAATAAGCTAAAAGGTTTCCCAGCCACAAGATCCACCTAAAACCACAATATCCTTCAATGTTTTGAGCAGTATATATATATATATATATATATATATATATATATATATATATATATAATTTTTATTAAATTAAATAATACTATATACTATAGATAGAACAAATGATGAATAATTACGTGCATGAAAATTAACTCATGATAATCTAAAGTGTGACCTTTTAGAAAAAGATTTATTCATAAAGGTATGCATTTTTATACTTTATATGAGTTGACAAAAACTTTAGAAATGAAATTTGTTATGGATAAATTTCCTTATTAAGAATTTTAGAAATAATTTAATAATATCATAATTGTGTGTTTAATAAATTAATATACCATTGCAAAGAAATACTCATAACGAACATTTAAAATTATTAAGCCAATAGTTTAAATGCCCTTATTCTGATTTTCTCGTATACTAGTGAAAATAAGACTCACTTCCTTATGAAAGTACATTCTTTTAATTGTTAGAATTATATGTAAACCATTATCTTTTTTGTAGCAAAATTGTAAGCATACACAAATATAATTACTATAGTTATAATTAATTTTATTGCAGAATAACAGTTATTTTGAATTTCATCCCAATGACATCGTAACACATCCAATATTAAAATATTAGTAATACTTTTTTACGTCTTAAATTATATGTTTTTTACTCATAATTGCATATAGTGTAAATCTAATCTTTAAGAAATGGAGCAATATTTTCTGATATTTGGTATAACAGAAAATTGAAACTAATTATTTATTTGGAAATCCTAGAAATCTTTTCTGGAAAGACGTTTTCACTTCTTAAGGGCAAATATTATCGTGATATTATTCGTTAATATAATTTAGTTAATATATATGTAAAAATATACTAACATATATGAAATCTTATGCAGTTAACATAGTTATTAAGTTTCTTAAAATTTACAATATTTCCACATAAGTGTTCTAATCAACTAAGCGAAAACAAATTCATGAGAAATTTTGCTGAAACAATCATGAAATGTTATCTAATTTAATGAGTTTGGAGACTGTGTACTTCTAAAGAAATTATAAGCATCCCTAAGCCTCTAATATTATATTGGTGTTTACGTTACATAAATATTTTATTTAATTCTATAAATATCTTCTTATATAAAGAATATAACTTCTCTGATAAGTTAGTTCAATTATTTATATATTTAAAGGAGATTCATCATTATCTAAGAACTGAAGTTATTCTTTTGTCTCACTGTAAATTATCATTATTTTAACAGGACTTAAAAATGGGTTTTGATTCATAAAATATCTTATATCATAAATAAATGATTGATTTAATATTAAAAGTTAATATCAAACATTATATTTTTATCTAAAAGAACGATTAATATGATTAAATTAAATATAATATAAAATATCATATTTTTCAATGCGAAGTGAAATTAACCAATTATTTATTATAACAAATGGTTGATTTTAGCAATTTTTTCAAGTATAAATTTTAAATAAGCAGTTAGTTCAAACAGTTCTTTTTATTTTAGCTTCTCATTAAGAAATAATTCCTTCAAAAGGAAACCATTTCCTTAAAACAATAATTTCTTCACTTAAATGATATCTAAGCTCAAGAATTGCTTGCAAAATAAAATTTTTTAATTTTAAAAGGAATGCCTTTTTTTCTGTTTCTGATATTTCAGTAAAATAATTATACATAAAGAAATAAAATGTTCAAAATATTGTATTTACAATAATATTATGTTTTAACATATGTTTAGGGATTAATTTAGGTTCTAATTATTGTCCAATCATTTTTAATGTCTAAACAAATTTTTGTATTAAAAACGAAAAAAAAAATTAACAAATAAACTTTGGCGGGTAAAATTTCATCTTACTATTTATGATAATTTTATTATTGTATTATTTTTTTATTATCATAAGATAACTGTAAACTATCCATGCAAATTAGACGATCGTATGATTTTTTAAGCTAAAAAATTCATTAAAATTTTGCAAACAATACAGTTTTTGATTTCTTGTAAAATTCATTGTAATGAATTTAATGAATTCTTATAAAAATTTTTTGATAGAATTTTTTCAGTGGTCAAAAATGGAATTCTCCGGAAGATTGCATACAAACCGGGTGACACCTCTCCCGTCCACTTCAATGATCGACCATTTCAGCAGCAAACGATTTTCGTCCACCACTTCGACCCTACGGTTAGAATCAACTCTGAAAACGGACGCCTTTCAAAATTAAGGGTTTGGAAAAGTTTCCGCGAAGTTTAATGCAGCCTGAAAGGGGAGAAACCAACGGAGCAAAACCTGTGATTTGGTATAAGAATTGTTTGGCCGGAAAACAATAAAATAGGGCCCTCCAGTTATCATAAACAGCTATCGATCCGTTGTGTGCCGGTGGCCAAATGCTTCACTAGAGAATCTTAATTCTTACCCCCCTCTAAGGGAGCTGATAATGTTAATACTTGGTCGAAAATATCGATGGAGTGTTGCAGGGGAGAGAATTTTCAGCATCGATTATCATTTAGTTCAAACAATAATCGAGTTGCCCTGGGAAAACTGTAATATTCTTTGCATTCTGCAGCCTCTCAGAGAAAGCATCGTAGATTCCTTTTGTTAGATTAGGATGCTTTCTTTCGTGCCACTTAAAGATATATACTTTCGAAAATTGCTTCCAAAATAAAATTTATCAATTTTAAAAGGAGCCACTTTCTTTCGGTTTCAGATTTGTTGCGTTATTTTAAATGGTAAATATTTGTTACAATATCAATTTGAAATTTATATTGTTTTTTTACTCATGTTTTTTAAATTTATAAATAAATAGATCAAGTAATCGTATATTTTATATTAGATATTTCTATTTTCATCATATAAATATTAAATGCAATAAATACATTGCGTAGGAAATATAACTAATTTTGAAAAATAATTCTTAGCCTAAATCTGATGCTTTAGAAATACACTTATGTTTAATCAAATAACTAAAATCGGTTTCTCAAATCAAAGAGCGTACTTAAATAAACAAATAAATTATAAAAATAACATTCTTTTTTTAATATCCTGATGGCTCTGTTTGATTTGTTTCAAAGTAGTTCATTGTAATTGTTAAGAAAAAAGAATTTTATCATAATTACAGACGTATGTATTCATTACAATGTACATACACATAAGTATATAAGAGCATTTCTTATTAACATACAAATTATCAAGTACATGATACGTATTTTTTTAAAAAATAGCAAACTTTAATATTCACTTTATTTTAATGAAAACATCTTAAAAACAATGATTAATTATAAAGTGTTGAAACTAACTATTTGCAGTCTTTCATTTGCATCACTGCATAACACTTTAACCATTATAACTTTGCAAATATACAGAAATTAATTTTAGCTTCTTTAATACATTAAGTAGAAATTCAATTTCCAAGAACCGAGAAGTAGTTAGATATATTCTGATTAAAACTCTTAATCTCTTATTGTTGTGTTTGCTTAGGTAACAATGGAAAATGCAGCATAGGCTAATAAGTTATATCAGTACAGTGTAAATTAAAGTAGGAAATCTAAGTAAGCCATGCTAACAATTTAGAATATGTTTCTCTGGTATTCCAAAAATTCCTTATTCGATTGAAATTAATTACAAATACATATCCAATAATTTATAATTTAAATAAACAAACTTGAATACAATTTTGTTCCCTTTATTTAATTTTAGTTTAAATTCCAGAAAGGAAACCAAATACAGAAAATATTCCTTGTAATGATTTAGAAAGAAATTGTTTCATGCAATCATATAAATGAATTAAAACTAAAACTTTGAATTGTTAATTAATGAAAGGGTGTCAAAAGAACTTGTTACACATTTTCGTTTAAATAAAAGTTTATTGATAGTTCAGCACTTGTTAAACATAATTTATCATTAACTTATCATGATTAAATGAAAAATGAATCTTAAGCAAACAATATTCTGAGATATAGATAATTGCAATATACATTTAGATAAGACTCTTTTAAATTTGTTCAATAGCCGCGAAGTATTTAATATTTTATGTATCTTCGTTTGGACAAACTTTTGTGGTGATAAATAAATAATTTTTGTTCACGTATAGTTAAATTAATTCTGTATATTAGATACCTAATTTATCGATATATTAATAGGAATTACTCATACCATTCTAGAGTAATGTTTAGTTCAAATACATTTTTAGATTACAATTTTGAATTACATACAATTTTGATTAGTTAGAAATACTGATACTACATATTTTGGTGATGCTTGCCAACGATGATAAATTCCTTGAAATTAATAAAAGTATTTAAGAATCAATAAACTTGTTATGAGCTTATCAGTCAAAACAATAAAAGTATTTATAAAATAAATATGTTTCAGATCATATTATAATACTATTATAATTCTTAAGCAAATATTAGACAGCAATTATATCAGATCAATTGTTTAAATGTAATTGTATCGGATCAAATCTAATGACAAGTTTGATCTGTGCAAAATCGTATGTACATGAAGTGATCAAACTGAAGTAAAAAAAAAAAACAAATAAGAAAGTGTATTTAATTAGCCTTTTCGTTGCTTTCAGAATTTATCCTTATAACATGTGTTAAATGGGTAAAGTTAATAGCTTAGGTAAAATGCGTATGTTACAATAAATTTATATAATCTTAGGTAAATTAAGTTGCATTAACATTAATAATAATATTTAACACTTTCATGAAAACTTGAAGTTTCATAAAATAAAGAAGATATTTTATGAAACTTAATTACCTTCGTATCAGAAATATTATAAGATGTGTTTGTTTTAAATAAACAAATTATTATGCATACTTTACTCTAAAATATTTCTCGCATTTAGATAATAAATGTTAGAGAGAGACAAATAAAACATGTATGACATAAATGTTGAGAAAAATATACTTCTATATATTTAAATTTTTTTATTTAGAAATACGCGAGATACTTAACTTAATAAGAAATTTCAATAACATAACTATTTCTATTTTAATTTATGATTTCAAGTTAAACAGCACCCTTTTTTAGACATTTATCAAACAAAGTAATCTGATTTTTTATTTAAGAAACTTAAAATAATTTAGAAATATTATTACTTGAAATTATAATGAATATGTGATGCCACATTTTCAATGAATCATTTTTGTTCATTATAAATAAATAAGTGGTTTATGTAAACACTTTATTTCTTAAAATTTTGATTTTTATTAGAGAACCTAAAGTGTGATGTAAAACGAATTATGTATTTAAAATTATATTCTTATTTCCTTGGACTTAACAATAAATTTTTATTGACCAATCTAGAAAAATATTGGTCTTTTTGCACTTTTTTTCATATGATATTTAATCGTCATCATCCATAATATTTAGAATACATTACAATTAACAACAGTTATTTGTTAAATTGCAGTAATCTTTGGTCATTAAAATCTTAAGCAGATACAATTTATGTTTCCTAACATTCTAAAAATTAACTAGATGATACGTATTTATGTTTAAAAATAACTTTCCAAAACAAATAACAAATTATCGTAAAGTACATGCGCAAAAAACAAATTAAAATTTTTAAAAAAAATTATGTTAAGTGAAACATAAAATATTATTAAAAATAATTAAAAAATTTTATTTTTCATTATTCTTAATAAATGTATTTACTTCAATAAAGAACCCAAATATATTTTTTTTTACATGTAAGCAAAGGTAGCCTAAATTTTAAAAGTACTATATATTTTATTCAATGATATATCTATCTCAAAATGTTTATAATTTTTACGAAAACAGTTAAGTAATAAAACATAAAAGTTGATAATCTATAGCAGAGCATAAATATTTATATCAAGCGTTATGCGTATTATTATTTTCAGAATACTTACATAGTTAGGTTAGACTACCTCTTCTATTTTCTGAACCACGGCAGGCTAAACCTACATTGTTATTTGCATACTGAATGCAATGCATAAACCAGCATCCATTTCCTAGAGCCCCAACTGCGTTACAACAAAAAAATGCTTCCTTCTCCCCAGTAACGAAGAAACATTGCTGGGATTTCCAGCAAAAGACTCATTTGCCGTTCCAAGCTTCGTTGATGCTGTAGGGCGTAAGACAGTCCTTAACAAGGAAGTACAGTTACAGTTAGCTGGGACGAAGGAGAGAGCAAGTCTGTGTTCATTACATCGGTAAATGACCACTATGTCTCTGGCCTTAGGGGTTGATATCTGAAGAGCAAGTCCCAAGACTGTGTTGGTGTTTCATTAGTGATGAGGCAGTTCTCAGAATGATTCATTTTGGCTGAAATGGATTCTGTGGTTTTATTTTTGCGGACACTTTGCTTCTGGAGAAATATTCAGAATATGCTAAACTTACCAACTTCTATCTTACAATAAATTACGAGTAAAATTTCTCAGACATATAAAATGTTGATTTATATGTGTTTGTTCCGATCCCTACATGGATGTCATATGTTCTTAAAGTTATTTATTAATCTATAATGTATGCCATGTAATCAATTGAAAATTTAAAGCATCTTAAAGAATAAATAGGAATTTTTTAATAAAAATATATTGTCTTAACAATTCTAAGATGTATATTTTTGATTCACTTGAATCTCGTTTAAAAATCAGATCATATTGTTTTATTTTTTTTACAAATTTATAAATTACATTACAATAAAAATTAACTGAAAATTTGAAATCAGTGAATATAAGGATAGCTAATGTAAATGTATCCTTTTTAAGGATATAATAAGCAAGAACAAACCAAGAAAACTTTTTAAGTCTTACAAATTAAAATAAATTCAACTTACCAATGAAAATCAGATATTAAAAATTTGGAATTAGTAAAACAGATATCATTATTATAATTAGAAATAATAGCAATATATGTAATTAGAAAAACATATTTTAAAAATATAGGAATTATCAAATGTTAATAAGAGAAATTATTAACATTTGCATGTATAATTTAATAAATGTACATGTGTATTTCAAATTTCTTGAAAAAAGTACTCACAAACAACAAATGATTTTTATTTATTCGATAAAGGATGGTGAAAGATAAGAATTTAATAGAATATACAAACTATGAATATTACATATCTCGAATGAGTTACGAAAAATATAAATACATATGCAAAATCAATTACTGCCTGATGATAGATTCAACTCCAAACCCTTGTTTTTCTAATTACACATTGCTGTCAAATGGAACATTATTCTTTAATAGCAAATTTGTTTCAATCATTTTAAAATAAACATTCTATGATAATTTAACATGAAAAATATCTTATTTAGAATGACAGGGCAGTAAATTTTAAAATTCTTATTATTTGTTACGTATTTATTTGTTTACTAATTTTCCTTTAAATTTAAAAAATTAAATAATTAAAATATAAAATACTGAAATGAAATGGTATTGTATTGTAATATTCATTACTAGTAATATGGGTACATGTAACATTCAATTGTACTAAATCTGTAAAAATCTTTCAAATGAACTATGCCATTTCAATGCTAGCATAAAAATTGTCTTATCTTCTATCATCAAATTCAGATTTAAAGTTAATCATAATATAATTATTATTAAAATACAAATTATTTTTTGTAATTTATTGAGTGTGGTGCATGTAAATACTTCCTCTCTATGAAATGAATAAAGATATACTATAGAAAACGTTCGATTGTATAAGGAATTCCCTTCCGCTAATAGATATTTCCACGGTCTCTTTCAGTACTTGACCTTAACACAAAATACCCTACTGAATAATCATCCATCATTTTTTATTACTTTTTTCTGAGGCACCTGTTTTCCGCAATACATACATTTCGATGGAAAATTTATTTCTGCATTCATCGGCAAATGCTTCACAGCAGCTGTCGGATTTTGTTATTCAAACCGCTGCCTTTTTCCTGGTTATCATATACTTATACATACCAGGAAATAGTCAGCTAAAGACGGATGATTCCAAAATGATGGATAGTCACTTTGGAAAGCAGGCAAGTATGACATGTAGGCAAGTAATAATAACGTTCGCAATTTTCGGAATGAAGAAAGAATATTTTTTTATCTCTAGGATATTACATACCTTGTTATATTTATACAAAATTTTAATAAATTATTCTGAGAATATTATTTATTATTTAGTTAATTGCATGAAATGGATATAACTAGAAGTGAATTATTCTGCAAGCTAAATTTCAAAAAAAAAATATATACATTATAGTATAATTAATTTCTGTAAAATTTACGCTTGACCTCATATTTAACTTTTTTCCATTTAATATTTCTGAATTGATCAATAAATTTTATTGCTACAAGTTTTTTTGTGAACGAAGAAGATGAACTTGATGACTGACGTTAAATTCACTTTAGTGACCTACACTTTTACACATATTTAATTCATCAAATATGTGAGAGCATGTTTCACTGTGAATTTAAAAGTTTTTGTATCCTTTAAAATTTTCTAGAATATCATACAATTGTAAAGTTCTTGCTAAAGACCTCATGTTCTTAGCGAAGTCAAAATTCCATGAAAATATTGATTCGCTTAAAATAGTTATTTGGAATAATTATCTTGAAAGTGATTTTTAATTTTTCTTTCTGAACTCTAAGGCAAGGTTGTAAATAGGAAGCTAAATCTACAGATAACTTTTCATTCTTGTCATCAATTTCTAATAATTTAATAAGTACCATTATAAGATTAATTATATTGCCATCGAAATTGTTAAGAAAGTTACAGAAAACATTAAATTTAAACAAATACTCGATATAATGTTAAGCTTTACATGCAGTTGAAGCTTCCTGAATGATAAGGAAATGAGAGCAATTCATAATTTTCAGATGATATAATAAATTATTCAAGGATGCTTATTTCCAAAATATAATATACTTATAAATGTCCTTTAAGATACTTTCAAAGTTCATGAAGAATTTTGAGATCAATGTGTGGTGTACCTTAAATACAAGAAGCTGCATAGAGATAACGGAGTGTTTCATATAATATTTACGGGTTACGTCTTTCTGACACCATTTGAGCATTTTTTGTAAGGACAAAATATGTACGAATTGGGTCGCATTGCTTCGAAACAAAGAAAGGGCTGTAATCTCAGTGAAATTGACATAAAGCAGACTTAATTAATCAAATACATCTGTTAAGTAGAAAAAGTATTTTTAATATAGTTAAATATTAATTCTCCATGGCTATTAATTAAACAGTTTGTGTAAAAGGACAAAGTGATGAGTATTAAAGGGTGTTATGATTAATCCAAATCAGAGGTTTCAGACTCATTACTTTCAGGTGGAGCATAGATATTTCTGCCCAATTCAATTTTTTTTGAGGACTGGTTTTTCAATAACTGGATAAATATTTGGCACCGGTGGCAGAATCTTAAAAATGAGCCTCTGTTTTTTTCGTACTTTTCTTGGGGTAGAAACATTGTAGTTCTTGGGATTTTAGAATATAGTGCAATAGATGCAAGTTGACTATGTTGTTACCTTAATACTAAAGACATAGGTTGGGAAATGCCCAAGAAAAAGAAAAATTTTATTTAAAGGGGAGTGTCATATGTCACTTTGCTTGATACCTCTGGTATTAATAATTTTTTAAATCGGCCATATACTACATTGCTCCCCATATTTTGCCGTTAATCAATTTTAGGTTATTAAAGAAGGTGCTTCAAATGCGTTCTTGGAAATAATAGGAAGGTTGCTTAACAGATTTTAAGCATCGTGGCTTATTTTAATGCATCATCTTCTCATTCATTTCCATCAAATTCTAAGTGAGTTTTTATCCAACTAAGCTGCATCTTGGAATATGTTGTTGCAATTTTCTGTTGGATATTTAAAATTAGACTTAACTTGTATAGGGAGTTTAGAAAAACTAATAATACCTAAAGGCAATTGGTCTTTATTGTCACATGCAATTTGTTATTTTCTATAACCTCAATACCTTGAAGGATAATGATGGTTTCCCCTTGAAAAATTAAGCTTCCCTCTTTTAGTGCTATATCTCTCTTGTTTAATGCATTAGTAATAAAATATTATTCCAATAAAAGATTCGGGCCACGCCAGTTTTCCCATTAATTTTTTGAGACATCAGGAAAATGTAGCAAGAAGTTGGTTGTGAAGAACAGTGTGCATATGCTGTTGAGTGCTAGGTTAGAATATTAAATACTAAAATGACTTTGTGTCTGGCTGTTGGTTGGGTCTTGTGTTTGCTTAATGGTTGCTTGTAATTGGGAATTTTAAGCTGTAAGAAGTCCACATTGGCTGTTGATTGTAGTTGGAAAATATGCTTTTATAGCTATTTTTTACAGCTTACGTGTTGAAGTGGGAGATCGTCTTATGTATATATGTGTCAAAAATGCTATAAAGATGTTGTCTTACAACTTCTAACTCATATCTATCTATTATCTATCATATTACTTAATTAACTAAACATTGTTGAAGTCTGTGTATAGTTGTTTCTCTTTTCTTGAAGTCGTGGGAAGAGTTCACAGAGTTGGACCATGTCATCAATTTCTACATGATGGAAGCTAAATGCTTTTCGTGATAGTTCCTTTCAGTACTTTAACCAGTTAATGAGAGGAATTAATGGTGTTTTGAATACATGACTCTGATTGACACCTTTTTAAATTACCAATAATGTAACTAACAATGTCGCCAACTTGATTTCTATCAAGTCAATCAAAAGACCATGTTCATTTGTCCTATTAAATATATTTTAAGCTCATATGCCCTTCCCACAATAAACAGAAGTAACAAATATACATAGATGAAATTATTTACATGGAGAAATATGTCTCACGTTTATTAGAATATTTAGAGAAATCATCTATAATTATAACCAAATAAGAAGCTTTTTTTTTACTTATCTAAAATGAAGTTTATTTATTAATTAATTGAAACATTTTTTTCAAATTTCTCAATTTTATTCTCTTTTCATTTGTTTTACAGAAAATTATTCAATAAAATAGGGAACTGCAAATGAATAAATTTTTTTCCTGAAAATTTAACTATGAAATGAAACTATAAAAAAGTTCATGTATACCAAAGAGCTTTCACTAAATTTACTACCTTAAAAAATCATTCTTATGAATTTCGAGTGATCAAATGATAAAAATAAATCTTGGAGCAATGAAGCCTTCTAAAACTGAAAACCAATCCACAGTGATTAATAACTCTTACTTGAATATTTAAAGAAAAATGAAAAAATATTGATTCACACAGGATGGTTTCAACATATCGCTGAGATGTTAAAGATGTAAGGAGAATGATTAAAGATAGTTTTCTGCCATAAGAAATAGCATCACACGCCATCACACCAGGGATTATGGCTGTATGCCTTTGATAGACAAAGACTGATTGGGATCGCTGGCCCCATCCTCTCCAGACAAAGCGGGATTCATCACTGAACATTATGCGATGCCAATCTGATGGCAACCATGATTATTGACTGCAACAACACTTCAGATTCCCGTTTTATGTCAAAAGAAAACAACTTAAATGCCTCTATGAGCGTAACGCCTCAGATAAGCTTCGGGAGATGGTATACGATACCACATAAGGCATAGTCAAGGTTTTAGAGCGTTGAATGGTTAACAATGATACTGTTGAGGCTTTTAGGGCATGGCGAACATTCATCCTATTTTGCCTTACATTTTTGCTCCTTGGCTTTCTAGAGCCTACATTTTTTCGAAATTTCCTTGTTGCAACTATTTTTGCCTACCCAGCAAACACAAACATGCCGGGTATTCATCGGGACGGTGCTGCGAGCCGTCTTGGCCAGCAGCGCCCTGCCATTATTTGGCCTCGCTGGCTCAGTCAGTAATGTGGTCGTCGTCATTGATTGTGGGCTGGCATTAAAGTCTGCAATAATTTATACGATTCATATAATTTTCGAATAATAAATACATTTTAATGGTTGACAGGTTAATATATAAATATTATATTCTAAATGCACCGCATATTTTAAAATTTTCATTCTTTAGAACTTAAACAGATGCTTCTTCAGAATATGCAAAGTATGTATGCAATATTAAAAAGAATATACTTGTATAAGACAAAA
>JAPDSC010012430.1:0-21764 GCA_026290005.1 Latrodectus geometricus | reverse complement strand
TAATTTAAAATTAATTGATTGCTTATAAATTATGTTAAAAATGTAGAGCAGAAATACTTTTCTTTTTTGAATTTCTGTTTTGGATTTTTATTGATTTTCAAACCTTAATATTGATAAAATTAATCTATACAATAATGGTTTGTAATACTATATCTTTATTTTTGTGTATACAGCAATACTAAAATCAGAATTGGTTAACTGTTATTTTCATAATTACTTTTAACAATTATTAAAACCTTGAAATATGTTAAAAGGAAATGAGTTTACTTTTTATAGTATTATCATATAAAAATATCAGAAACAATTGGAAGTTTATTTTATTAAAAATTTAAAGCAGCAGATTTATTTAATATGTATATAGAATTATTTGCAATTGGAGATTTTGAAGGAAATTAGCAATAAATTAAGTATTG
This sequence comes from Latrodectus geometricus, assembly GCA_026290005.1. Lineage (NCBI taxonomy): Eukaryota > Metazoa > Arthropoda > Arachnida > Araneae > Theridiidae > Latrodectus > Latrodectus geometricus. The sequence continues at coordinate 21,351 of JAPDSC010012430.1, read as the reverse complement.
CAAAGATTTTTTATGAAATTCTGAAATATATTTTATATTAATTTCATTTTATATTAATTTTCAGTTTCTTTTTATTTTTTATTTTCAATATATTTTTTATGATATAAAATCTAAGATCCAAATGATAAAATTTAAGTAATATATTTAAATGTCTAATAACTGTATTAAATGTTATTAATAGTAATTTAATATTTTTTCCTTATGAAGTATTTAAAAAATGAAAAAAAAATCTTAACAAACAGAAAATAAAGTAGGAACTAAGATTGACGGATAGGGTTACAACCAAGCAAACATATATATTTTCGAAAAAAAGCTTTGCAAAATTAATGATAGTTTTGGTTAAAATTATGTATGTATAGAACTCATGTACAGAAAATGGAAGTATTGAAAATTCAAAGCAATAAGGCTTATGAATTTTTAATAATTATTTATTGAATGTTCACATCAATAACTGTTAACACCCAAGTAATAATGGATATTTGCATATATCTATATACGGAAAAATAAGAATATATTTTATTTTACTTCACCACCAATATTTATCAGCTGTTGGTCTAGATGTCTGATATTGTGCTTCGTGAACGAATCTCATTCTTTAACATGTCTGCTGCGTTTTTGGTAAGTGAAAGGTTTGGTTACCAGAATGGTCCTGGAAATTTGTCACAATACACACATAATTCAGAAATGGGAATGCCATGATAAGCAGAGAATTATTTTGTTGGAAAATAACTCTTTGATCATTTGCAATGATGGCAGTAATATCATTCACAGGATTGCTTTAGCCAAATTAATTGCTCTGATTTCTATAAAGTATACACAGGATTGCTCTGAGGGATTTAAATTATATCCAGCATGACAAGAGATAATCATTTTATGATAGCATTCGGCATTATCACACGAAAGACAAAATTTATGTATCTCTGTAGAACAATATTAAGAACACTGAACCTTACTACATTCTTAACGAATGCAAGGGTCATCTGCCAAAAGTTTCAAGTAATAGCTGAATACTAGAACACACAAATCTGCTATCAGCCAGGATGATCGGTATAGCTATGCCTCTTAAAGAAAATCTTAACTATTATAGGATTAAAGATAGTAATCTCACAGGTTTCTGTAAGGATAAACTGCATTTAGTTATTAATGATGATAAAAGATTCCATGGCTAACACTTAAGGAATCGAAGTATGTTGGATAGCATATCGTGTCGTTGAAGTAATTTACATGTTCGTTTTGACTCCAATCCTGTTTCATATTCGTGTAGTTTATACTTTAAGTTTTCAATAAGTTATAAACTTTCCTTTAAAAGTTTTATTTTTAAAATGGAAGCACCAACAGTAAAATTAGGAAAGAATTTTAATCAGCAAAAAGAAGAAAAAAATTGCAATGTCTAATTAGAAAAAAGAATATTAAGTACAATCAGTAAAATTGCATTATATAGTATTTTTCAAATTATAAGTCAATGCATATGTACTTGTGCATTTAAAATTTTCAAAATAACATAAACGATCTCTTTTGCATTTATTCTTGGAAAATAGTTTCTACAATTATTAATTTTTATTCAATAATTTAATTCATTTAAATATCCAACACACTTTTTTTATCTTTGTAATTATTTTCATTGCTTAATTATCTAATAAACACATTCAATATTTAGCTTTAAAATATTACGCAAATTTTATTTAATAAATCTGATTATGAGTGTCTTGAATCAGATATGAAAACATTTTCTAATGTAAGAAATGATAACTTAAAATTGTACTCTTAAGTCATAAATCATCAAATAAAAGTTATAAGAAGTTGTTAAACTATCTTGGCATCTTATGCATATTTGGATAAACGACATTTCATTGGATGTTATCATTGATCAGAGCTTGCTGAGATTGTCAATCATTCATATTTGTTTAATTTTCATATTGATTTAATATATAGAAAAAATAACGAATTTTTCTTTAGAAATGTTGCTAGCTCATTGATGGAATCAATTATTATTTATTTTATAACTTGTATAATGTATCCTGAATATGATAAAGGTTAGCCTATACTTTAGGGTGCCCCCTTGATTCTCCCCAAGTTGTAGTCGCTGTTGATTGCCAAGCTAGACGAAATCCAATCGTATTCTGATTGCAACAGAACAATTGATTGCTCTATGCCAACGAAGATTGCCAATAAAATCAATAGCCAAACAAAAATCACCAAGCTTGCCAAGGGGGCACACTTAAATACAGTTTTACCCATGATAAATTGTATCATAATATTATAAGTGTCATATTGTAAGATATTTCTTTTAATACATATTCGCATTTAAGAACTCGGTCAACTTAAGCTCAAATTAATGCCAACGATCATTTAAATAAATTTCAGTCAATAGTAAGATATCAAGACTCTTATTTTTTTGCTTAATGTGTTAAAAAAAACATTAGGCAGAAATTTTACTTAACTGACTACAAGCAATAGCCAACACTGATGAATTTAGCTTTTAATGTAATGAAATATTGAATTGATGGTTAATGGTCAAGATTAAGAACAGATGTATATATAGATTATTTCAACTTCAGTTTGTTTGCAAATCAAAGCTCACTTTTTGCTTACAAGGGTTAATTAGAGCCTGACTTGCAGTTTAATCAATTGATGCAAGCTCACCTTAGGCTTGGACGTTTGTAGTTTGTTTAGAACTACTACAAACGTCCAACGTGAACATCGAACCCTGAACTGTTGAGCCTAAGGCTAAAGTGCTGGCCATTTGGCTACCACTTGGAGATGCGTAAATGGAGTATCATAAATAATATATCTTAAATAAAATACATAGTTTTTGCAATTTAATGATATACTGTATGTTTTGACATCTACTTTACAAATTATTATAGAAATAATCCAATGTTTTGTTATGTATCAATGAATAGAAATTTAATACTTTGAATTCTCATCAGAGCTGCACAATAAAGTATTTCAGATTGTACAGAATTAAATAATAAAATACCTAAATTTTAAAGTTATCAGTACAATGACAATAAATGTGGATTTCTTCCCAGTTTTAGACGATCTTGTAGCTAAATAGTTAAAGCTTTGGTTTTTCATTGAATAATTTGTTTTTTGATCTCAATTTTGTGTTTAAATGCATGGTTGAGAATTTTGTTTCATAATTCTTAGTCAAATTAAAATTCATCTACAAAAAGTAATCGTAGAATGATAAGCCAAACCATATCCTTGGATTCAAATGCAGACTCACTTGAAAGATAAACAAATTAACAAAGTATAAAAATAATAATGGAGAACAAAGAATTTTCATATGAAATTCAATAAGAACACTATAAATTAATTTTATTGAGACTGGAAAAATGTACGAGATTTTTTCTTTTCAATGATTGATTTTTAAAGTTTAAAACGTCCGATGGGTACAATTTTATTTGGACTAACTCTGCTACGGAAAAGTTATACGGCGTATTGTTTTCATTATAAGTTTGAAGTGAAGTGATGTTATTTTCTTTGTAAATAGAAATGTAAACATGTATGTGCTTATGTGAAACTAATTAACGGTTAGCTTCATTTTTCTTGTTATTTGTAGTATAGTCAACATTCTCTGATTAAAAATTTCTCATTTTAGACGTTGCTACTCAATTTCATTCATTCGGATTTCAGTGAAATATACCTTATTCTGATTTTTAATACATCCAGTCTTAGTAGTTTATAGATTAATGAGTAAATATTCTGTTGTTATCATGAATCTCGAACAATTGTTTTACTGGAAAGTTTGGGTTCTTTCCATATGCTATGCTCTTGTAGAATTTACTCAGCGATGTAAGGATAATTTATATGCTCTTAATCCAGATGATTTTACAAAAGGATGGACAATTTTACATCGAATGAAAGACAATACTGATATCGAATGGATAATTTTAACTGATGCATTTAAAAAATATTGGTTGTTAATAGTGTTGCAAGTTTTCTGCTCTCAAATTATTTTTAGACGATGGATACATTTGTTACCTGTATTTTACACATTTTACTCTACAATATGTCTAACTGTTATTATTGGAATTCCAGGAACTTTGTTTTATCTTTTTTATATTTTAATAATGTACTTTACACACAAATGGGGACGAAAAAGAGCATGCTATATATTGACTTTGGTTGCAATGCCATTATTGCATAACTCATTTTTTATGAAATTAAAAGATTCTCTTATCACCCAAGAAAATCAATCTTTTTTATTTGATGTTGGATTTGCATGGCTATTAACTAAATCCCTAAGCTTTTCTATCGACCGCATCAATTCTGGTATCTATCGGAAATCTAGTTTCAAAGATATTGCATGTGTTATTTCATATTGTTTGTATTTACCAACTATTTTTACTGGGCCAATATTATCATATGAACTTTTCAGCAGTGAATTCTATCGAGAGATATCACAGAAACAATTTTTTAAATGTCTTCGTCGCCTTCTGTACATTATTCTATGGTATTTTGTGTATGAATTCTTCTTACACTTTTTTTACTCATCAGCTATTCAGTTTTACCCAGAAATTGTGTTGGCATTTGATGGGTGGGCCTTGTGTGGATTAGGCTATGCCCTTCCCATGATGTTTTTCTTAAAGTATTTTGTAATTTATGGTGTGGCTGGAGGTATTGCTAGTTTAGAAGGTTTCCATTTTCCACCTCCTCCTAAATGTATTAGTCGTATTCACTTATCTTCATTTCTCTGGCGACATTTCGACCGTGGTTTGTATTTGTGGATATTAAAATATTTATACCACCCCATTTCAAGTGGGAAATTTAGTATGTATAGAAAAATCTTTGCTCTTTCTGTTTGTTTTGCATTTGTTTGTCTTTGGCATGGAATGGATAAAGCTGTTATTATGTGGTGTGTTATGAATTTTTTTCTGGTGACTTCTGAATCAATTGTGCAACATGTATTTTCTTCAAAACGATTCTCTAAGTCATCATTATTTCAGACTAGGTTCAAAGCATTGTGTTCAGTGCCTCATTTCTTGATGATGTGTTTGTCTTGTACTTTTTTCCTCTCAAATTGGGACATTGGTGTTCTGTTTATGAAAAGGATTCTCTTAGGTGGACCTACCCCACTGATGCCATTGGCTTGCATCATGTATTGTGGGTGTCACGTATCAATGTTTTCCAAACAATGGCAACTAAAATCTTGTGACATTTAAATTTTGTAAATAATATACATGCATGTAATAAAAATATTTCTAGTTAAAGATGATTTTAAATTTTTTCTTTGAATGTGATGTGTAACTATTATGAAATATTTTTATTTTATATACTTGTTTCATTTTGCTTATTTTCTTTTAAAACTTTAATACTAATCCTAGGCATTTATATAGTCAGATATTTTTGTAATAATTTTACTGTGACTAAATATCATTTTTAGTCTTATACAGTGTCTATTTTGAACTAAAGTTAAAACTAGTAAATTTTAAAAAAATATTCAAGAAGATATTATTTATTTCAACTGAATAGTATTAATAATAATGAAATCACATGTTGTAGGCATATGTTGTATGGAAGAAATGGAAACAAAAACCTCAAACACAGTTTTGTAATTTATAAGTTATAACAATACTATCATATTGAATTATTTTCTATCATATGGAATTCCTTTCATCTGCATTTATTTATTTTCATTTCTTCAATGCATGTTTTACCAACCTCTTTGAATTTGTAATTTTAAGCAAGTGTTTTATTTATTTATGTAAAGCTCATTGTTTTCTTGTACTTAATATTTTTAATAATTTTATTAATTTTCTTTAATTTACTATTGTAAATTTTCCATTGGACAAAGAAAAAATTTAGAGTATATTTTGCTAAGTTAAATGTTATTTTTATTTATTTATTTTTATCAAACATTTATGTTTAGAGATTTTATGTTTTTATTTTCTTCAAAATTTCTTCTAGCTGATACTAATAATTCATTGTAAATGTAGTATTTCTGTCATTTTATAATGTTATAATTTTAAGTTAATAATTGATTCTTTCTTGATCATGTAAAAAATTTTATTGAGATTTAAAATTGATTTGGATGAAAACTGAATTACTCGTTCATAAACAAATGAATTTAAATAAAAAAAATTTCAACATTATGTAGAAAATTTGTTTCCTAATTTTTATAGATTGAAATACAATAGAAATGGTAATACATGGTTAGATTAGATTTAAAAAAAATGATTAACTTGTACTTTTATCATATTACAAATTATGAGTACAATTGTAAGTGACGTATGAGTACAAGTAATTTTTTTTAGATCAGATCATTTCAGGTTATTTGTAGAAAAGTACTTGTTAAATCATTTTAGTTTAAAAATTTGATTGCAATTCAGTTTGTAACATCTCAGTCAAAAATATATTAAAATCTCGAGGGGATTTATCTGAATTGGTGAATATCTTTTTGATTCATATCATTGCATAAGGATAACAGTTTTATTTCTATTTCATTCTGTGTCCTTTTTTAGTGCACAATTTCTTTATTGTGTTTAAATTTTAATCATTTAAGTGATCTTTAATTCATTACTGCAGACTTAATAAAATAGTTGTTCATTCAATCATATTAATTTAATTTTGAATTCCGTGATATTTATGTTGCTTGGTAATAAAATAGTATAAGCATTTTTACTTAGTTAAGACCGTAACCCTATTTGTTATGAGATGTATTACTCTTTTTTTTATAATAAAGTAAACAAAAATATTAAACATAATTTTAATTCATCTTTTTGGGTAGTTAATTATGAAATGGTTATTTAAAATAATTTCTTAATTTTTATTTTTAATTATTAAATAAAGCCAACAAATTAATAATATACCTTAAGAAAGTTCTTTTAATTCCAAATTACATGAAATTTATCAAAATTTGGATAGAAATAATCAAATCCTCTAGAATTATATTTATTTTATAGATAATTTAGATGGTAGGTATAGACTGATACTAAAAAATCAAATTTTCAGAAGATAACTGTGGAAAATTTTTCTTTTTCAAAAATATTATATTGTAATAATGACAGAAAAGAAAAAGCCATAATTATGTTGAATTGCTGACTAATAATGAAATTTTCTCAAAGAATTGAAGCAACAACTAGTATAAATAAATATCTAAAATTAAATTAAATGGTTCTGAAAATGTCTTGAATAAAGTGCAATATGAAATTGTAATTTATATTATATGCAGTTAATATTGCTGTAAGGATCAAATAACTTACATTCGAAATTTTTTAATTATATAATTTTCATCCTTTGCCCAGAGACAATATTTACACAAAATATAGAAGGCATTCTGTCCATTAAAATTTGTGCCTCCATAATATTAAAATGTTTTCGTAATTTTTAAAAAGTGTATTTAATAATGTCATAACTTAGAAAAAAATGCCTTGTATACTCTGTATGAAAAATATTATATGAAATTTTGTTAATTAAAGTAAAATTAATGTATCTACTTTTTGAATAAACTTGTATGTATTTTTGGTTTGATACTATCTTTTGATACTTGGAAATAAAACATTTTCTGCTTTAATTATTTCGTAGCACTTTATATGATTTAATTTTAAGTTTATACAAAAAAATTTTATGTGGCTCATATTATTGTTAAAAGAAATAAATTACTCATCACTGCAATGCTATTTGGTATTGTTGTTCTTGATTTATTGAAATATGATTTTCGGTTAAAATTTGGATTCATTTCACTTTTGGAAGTTCTTGCTATTGTTTTTCAATCTGTTATTTCAATGTCAATTGTTGTATTTTCCTTCTTGAATTTGTAGTTTTTGCAGTTGAAATTTTGCAAACTGAGCATGCATTCTTTTTTCTAATTATTTGATAATTTTTTTTTTTTTTCATGAAATCATTATTTAGTATTTCATTCATCATTTTCTTTCTTTATTTTTTAATGAAAAGTAGCAAGTATTTGTTCACTCAAAATTTGCAATTTATATTTTAAAAAATGAACAAATGAAAGATTCATTGAAAAACATCTGGAAACAGGATTACTCAGGTAACTTTACATTAGAAAATTCACAATTGAATATTTTTTTGAGAAAATATCTTAGAATAATTATATTTTAACAACCTTAGTTGCTTTATTTGTTTTGTACATGCTTTAATTTTTTCAGAATGAAACTGTTTGTATATAATTTTTTATTGGAACTTATTTTTATTAATAAAATTTTACCTTAAGAATTTATGTGCTAAAATGCACACTAAATTTGCTAATAATTTGTTTAATAATAATAATATATATCTTTCATGCTATATAAATATTTTTATTTCTACTCTTTACCTCCTTCCAAAAATAACAAAAAAATTTTTTGTCAAGTATACATGAGATATTTTAATCACAACAAGAATTGATCCATATTACATTTGCTTGTAATATGCATTCTGATTTTGATTGGAAAAAAATAATCATGATATGAAGATACCTTTATGAGTTCATTCAAGAAATAGTTTGCTTTTTCCCTTTAAATTCTATTTCTTTAGTTTATTTCAAGATTGTAATTTTACATAAGAGTAAAAAGCTGAAGTATTTTTTTCCCTATAGTTAAAATACTAGATAATTTGCTCACTTAAATTTCCATTTTTATTAAGTCTCATGAATGTTGTTGAAATTTTTTGGTTCTGATATTGTGTGCTTTTATAATCTGTCAATAAATAAAGCTATTAAATAATTAAGTTTTTTTTTCTTTTTTTTTTCTTTTTTTTTAATAAATAATTTTACCATTTTAAACATATTTCTTTTAATATTTTTTTTATTTATTATTTTTTTTAAGGAATATAATTTTCAAACACCAAATTGCTAAACTGCTTAAGTTTTCCTGGTACAAATAATACATTCATGCCAATACAGCTTTGCATTGGTCACATATAATTCAAATTTGACATTAGGGCAATTTTCTGCAAAAATTCATTTTTTAAGATGCCAAATTAATATATAAAATTTTAGTATATTTTAATGGCACAAATATTTTAATTGTATTGTGCTTTAGTGAAAAAAATCAATAAATATTCAATTTCCTGCTTCAAAGCAAAGAAAGTATTTATATTTTATTGTATTAATATAAATTTTTGAGTATGGAAAGGATTTTTAAGAAAGTTTACATTTTAAAAAAAAAATCATCATTGAATATTTTAAAGTTCTAATTTTATATGTAATTTTGGGCAACTTATAAAATGCTAACTATTTTTAATTTTTTTTTCTAGATTAAAGGAACTTGTGGAACACATGATTACTTAATATTAAATTGACTATTCTCAACTATATTATTCATATAAAGGAATAAAGAAAAAGTGATTTGAAAAATGGGTGGAGGAGACTTGGTATGTTAGACTTTTATTCTTATTAATATAATTTTTCCATATTTGTTACTTTTCACAGAATATTAATTAAAATATATATCTTATCTGTTGTTATTTTAATAATTGGTTTTATTTAAGCAGTTACTGTAATTCCTAAATGAAAGCTGCATTTTAAAGTCATTTTGGAAAAAATGACATATTTTAAATAACAAAATTGCTTATGAACACTGTATTAACAGAAATGTCACTGTAAATAAATTTTGAATTATACAGGGTGTCTATAAAAGAACTCCAGGGTTTTGAGGCAAAATATTTTAATGAAATAAAAAACATACATACATGTTTTATACATGACTGAAAAGCTTACATTTTCAAGTTTTTTTTTAACACTTAGTAAAGTTCTATATGAGCCCCGTTAGTGGCACGGCAGACGTCTAAACGGTATTCCATGTCCTCCAAGGAGCCTTGATCTGATTCCGTTGGATTTTTTCTTGTGGGGGCATATCAAGAATCTTGTGTATGCAGAGAAAATTCGTGATGTTCAACATCTCAGGGAACGAATAGTCAATTGTGTGGCAACCGTCCCCCCCCCCAGACATGCTCGCCAGGACATGGGAAGAGGTAGAATACTGTTTAGACGTCTGCTGTGCCACTAACGGGGCTCATATAGAACTTTACTAAGTGTTAAAAAAAACTTGAAAATGTAAGCTTGTCAGTCATGTATAAAACATGTATGTATGTTTTTTATTTCATTAAAATATTTTGCCTTAAGACCCCGGATTTCTTTTATAGACACCCTGTATTATATGGACATCACAGTTGCAAAATCATTCTATATTTTTTATATATACCAGTTAAAAACAAAATACATAAAATGAAATTATTTTTTAAAAATGATAAAAATGATCTTCCATTCACTAATGTATTTGTATTTATTTACTAAAAAATTGGCATACAATACCATGAGTAATATTCAAGTGATTCAGTATTAAATTAAGTGAGTGAAAGATTTTTAAATTTATATGTGCTGAAAAATAAGCACGTCAAACTGCATCATAGGAAATACTCAAATTGCATTCATTATTAACAGAATTAAAAATGCTTAAAAAAACCTGAACTAGAATTTTGATAATTCATCTCCACTTAATTGTTTATTTATCTTCTTACAATGAAATCTGTTTTTAGGGTATATAATTTTAGCATTTTTTAATTCTTAATGCTATTAATATTTCCAATCACTTCCTACTCAATTTGCAAGTCACAGTAGAATATTTATATTCAAAAAGCATATAAGCCTATCATTAAAATGCTGGTAAAAATGAACTTTTAAAGTGCTGCAGTATTTCCTCTGGAAACTAAGGTAATTTATTCATATGGCGATTTTCTACATTTGAAATTTACGTTATCTTTGTTCTTATAATCTTACTTTTACTTAATATTCATTGTTGTCGCCTATTAAATATTAATATTGATTATTGAAACTAAAAGTGAATCATTTAATAGTTATTTAATGGATGTCAAATAATATGATTTTCATACTTTCCATTTCCTTGAACTTTATTATATCTAAAAATGAACTTGAATTATAAATTGCAATTTAATACTATTTAAATAGTATAAAATTATGATCCATGAGTAACTGCGCTACTTTTCTGTCCAAAAATGAATTTCTGTCTTAAATCTTTGAAGTTGAGATTTCAATTAAAAATTTATCTTAGAAATTTTCAATTAAATCTAAAATTTTCTTTCAGTCCTTATGTAAGAATAATTCAGTTAAAGGGATCATTCAAGACAAGTTTTATCCAAAATTTAACTGCTTCTTAGAGCAAGATATGTTATCATCATCACATAATCTGAGCACTATTCTGATTAGACTAGTTGTGACATCACTTTAGAAATCTAATAACTTTTTGTACATGATTGACCTACTAAACACAGCAGTTATTACTGCAATTTTACATGAAAACACTTTTGCTTTATTTCTAAAAATTATTGAGATTTTAAGTTAAATAATAATAAATTAGTTTTGTCCAGAGTAAAGATGGTTGTTGACTTGTGTAGCATGAAATTATTAACTTGTGTTGTGCACTTGTGTAAGCTATCTTAAGGACCTGTGTGATAAAACCAAAAAGGAGTTTGGAGAAAATTAAATATTTTTCTTATTAAATATTGAGGAATTTACAAATAATATAAAATGATTAATATTGTTAGTCTTTGATGTGGGTATAAATTGATTACTGCACATTTAGTTTCTAAAATAGAAAATTTTATCAACTATAAAAATATATATGCTAAAACTAACAAAATAAAAATACACTTAATGTTTATATAGTAATAAGCTGTTCCTTTGATATGTGCACAACCATGCATAGATTAGAAAATAGTGCACAGAAAAGCTTTTTTGTAAAGTAAATATCTTTTAAACTGTAGATGGTGATTTTGAAATAGAGATGGGAATACAGTCCAATAAATTCCATAGTTCTTAAAAACTTTGCCTTTGTGTTTTTAATGAAATAATTAGGCTAATATTTGTTCAGTTGCAGACATAAACTGCATTTCATTCAAGTAATGTTTAAACTTCCAAGCAGACTTAATTTACTTGACCTATTGAAAAAATATTTTTATTGATGCTTCTGTATACAAAAAATTTCAAAAATTAAATGATGTATTGATAATTTACTGTATGAATTTTATTTCACATGTAAGTATAATTGAGATATTCTTAGGTAATATTTGTAAGAAAATTTCAGATCCTGGACAGTTAAAGAAGTCTTTTCGGTCAGTCTAAGAAAAAAGTTTTTAATATTGTTATTTTGTCAATAAGAAAATAATTTTCTTTTAAATTTGTACATAGGTGTTTTAATAAATTAGTAAAAATTCAGAATAAAAATCCTATTTTTCTGTAGCATTTTATGACTCATAATGTTTTGTTAAGCTTTTATTTATTTTTTGTATAAAACCTAAGCAATGCAGGGTTTTTACTATTGTTACTTTGTATAATTAATTTAAAAAATGTCTCTTTTTAAAAATAATGTAAGTAGTGTGCATATAAATTCATACATATTGGTACATCGGTTTATTAAATATCTTAAACTTCTTTTAAAATTACTATTCATATCTCTACAAACAGCTCATCAAGAAATAATTGCAATCTTAATGATCAACTTCAAGATAATAAATGTTGATTTATTTTACATAGATTTAGAATGCAGAAAAGAATATAAAAGCTCAAAAAGTTTTTAAGAATTTAACTCAAGTCAGTGATCTCTGGTGAAGAATCAGGCAATGATTATCTATAATTTATCTATTTAATAATGATTATTCATAATTGATTCAAGACACTAGCTTATTAAATTCTGTAATATTCTTAATCCATTTTTCTCTTCAAAATAAGTTGAGTCATTTTTATTTTTATTTTTTGTTTGATTATCAGATTTTCACGATAGACATAATTGTTTTGATTTAGTGGTGGATTTAAATTTAGGGTAGGGTGGTTCCATTATGAAATGAGCACTGCAACCAAAGCTCAATTGTGTATTGGTTTAATGCTAAATGTATATGATACTTATTCAAATTTTTCAGATTTTATTCCTGTTTCTTCCATTTATCTTTTCATAAATTTAAAGAAACTAGCAAAAACTCATTCATTCAAATTTTAACAAACAATATTTTGTGGAATATTGCAAATATTTAAATAAGATTAAACAATAGCTGAAAATAAAAATTTTTATTGCATTTTCAATTACTATTGAATACTAATATTATTTAAATGTATGCACTAATGTATGAAATTTTGGTCACTAAAATTTATATATTTGTCATTTGAATTTTTATCTAAATATTTTAAGTAATAAAATATTTTACAATAATATATTTTCTATAAAAATACATTACAATAAAATTTTTTATAACTTAAAACTGTAAAATATTTTATTATAATTAAAAAGTGTACATTTTTAAGATAATAATAAAATATACTTTAAAAATTTAAATTGCAAAAGAAAATAACAAAAGTGGACTTAACATCCTATTTATAATCATCATAAGTAATAATATATTTTATTATGAAAACTAATGGATATTTTAAAGTTATACTTATTTCATTTTATTAAATGGAAAAATAGTAATTTTATAAAGTATTCACACTTTATAATGTATATTTTTCTGCAATTTCTTTATTTAGTTTGAAAACATGAATATTGTTAATTTGTAAAAAAGAAATACCATTATTATAATACAAGGAATAAAATAAACAAATTTTATTTTTTACTATGCATTTTTAGAATTTGAAGAAGTCTTGGCATCCTTCAACATTGAGGAATATTGAACGTGTTTGGAAAGCAGAACAGAAGCATGAAGCAGAGCAACAGAAAATTGAGCAGTTGCAGAAAGAGTTGGCTGAGGAAAGAGCTCGTGAAGAAATACAAACATTTGCAGAAGATCAAGGTGTTGTTAAGTATGCAGAATTATTTTGATTGCTTAGCTTTTAAATGTTTAAACATTTTAATTTTAAGTCAAAAATGATATAATTAATGCATTAGAAAAGAAGAAAATTGAGCTAGAGTTTGAATGCTTAGCGGTTTTCAGTTCATTTGTTGTAAGTTTGATTTCAGTATTTGAAGTGCTTAGAATCCACTTTAGATTATAACTGTATTTTTTAAATTGTAGTTTAATATCCTAGATAAATAAACTTTATTATCAGTTACAATGTAATTATATATTTGTTAAGCAGACTAATTAAAAATATTAATGTCAAAGAATTGTTTAATAATTATTAATTTGGAAATTCAAATTATTAAAGTAAAAAAAAAAAATTGAAAGGCATGAGGCATTTGAAAGCGTAATTTTCACATTTGAGTTGAGGTAGTTCGTCACACTGATGAATAATTTTATCAGTCAGTATTAGCATGTAGTTAGAGATTTTAGAGTGGCAAAAAACTATAAGCAAATTTTTTTAAATATGTAGATGTAATCTTTTGTAGTACTTTTAAACTTTTCTATATAATGATTCCATTTTTATACTTAGACAAGGTAAATGCCTAGTTTCTCACATCTGGATTTGAGAGAAAAGTTCAGGTTCTAAATCCTCATAATCTATAAGTATATTAATTTTTTATCCATTAAATATTACAAACTTGAAATTCTTCAACAGATTTAGGAATGGTTATTATTATTTTTATTTTTGTCATTTTTATTTTGATTTCACATGGAAAAGAATAGATCATTTCCTTTTAAAATTCTCTTTGTTCTTAGTAAATCTGTTGACATGGGTGCAACTTCTTTATTTTTAAAAAACAAAATAAATTTTTTTAATCAAATGAAAAAAGTTTTTAGAACTAAAATGTGGAAGTCTAAAGTTTTAACAATTATGATACAAAATTATTTTGGAATTCTGAGATTTTTTAGTGATACTGTCTAAATAATTCATGTATCTGCTTGAGATTTCTTATAACATTTCCATTTTATCTGATATTTACAGTGTAAGAGTTGTTTAATAAGTTGCTTTGGTGAATCCTAGTATGATTATATTGGCAGTAATTATCCTTGGAAATTGTAATCCTACTCCTTTTTTGTCTTAGCAACTTTTCAAAAAATTGGGTGTGATTCAGATTGAAAACATAAATGTGTGGTTTTTTATTTCATTATTAATTTTGAATCCATATCAATTTTTTAAAAAATACATAATAGTTTTAAAAACTTTTGAAAATATTAAATTATTTACAAATGAAACTTTGCTGAAATTGTATAATTTCAAAATTATTTTGAATTAATTTTAATGAATTGAATATACTAAAATACTTTAGGAGAGTTTATTATTTGCCATTAACTTGTGACATTGCTTATGCTTTATAAAATTCTGTACAAGAAATTTAATTTTGTTATATTGCTATTATTTCATAATTCTAATTTTTTTCCAAATTAAATGCTACTTGATAAGGGAAAATTGAATTTGTTTTGCTCTTTTATAATTTTTAGAAACTAAAAACTCTTGCTTAATAATTTACTTGATGTTTATTTCATAAATATTTAAATATTGTACCTTAAAATCGTATAATAAATATTTATTACTGTATCCTGTATATAATCCATAGGTTATATGTTAAAAAGTTTCAAATTTCATTGCGCAAAGCAGCTGATTATCTGAGAAAATCATTCTCCATCAGAAAAACATACAATAAGTTTTTAAAAAAATGCCATTTATGTTTTATAAAATAAATAACAAATCCCAGATAGCAAACAGTGGTCTTCAGGATGTTCGGAGAACGTCCTCTTACGTCCACCTGGACTTATGAGGACGTCCGGTAGGGGTGCAGCGACGTCTTACGGACATTCTCCGCACGTACCAATGTCCGGAAGTAACACGTACGTAGGTCGTCCCATAGACCTCCGAGACGGACGTGATTTGGCACATATTGGACATGATCTGGCACATATTGACCGTGATCTGGTACATATTGGACGTGATTTGGCACATATTGGACGTGATTTGGCACATATTTGGACATTCATATTACAGCCATATTAAGCGTGTTTTTAAATTTTAGTATTAAATAATGAGCACTATCATTGTTTTTAAGCAATAATTCAGTAAACTTTTTGAATGTTATTAAAGTTTACATACTTTATTTACTAATATAATTATGTGTATTTTTGTTTATAACTTCATTATTATTCATAAAGTTTTTCACTGTTATTTTTTTCTGCAATAATTAAGTAAACTTTTTGTATGTTAAAGTTTACATACTTTATTTACTAATAATTGTGTATTTTTGCTTATAACTTTATTATTATTCAGTAAGCTTTTTTCACTGTTATTTTTTTCTGCAATAATTCAGTAACTTTTTGTATGTTATTAAAGTTTACATACTTTATTTACTAATAATTATGTGTATTTCTGTTTATAACTTTATTATTATTCATAAAGCTTTTTTCACTGTTATTTTTTTCTGTAAGTAGTGACTGATACCATTTCGCAAAAAAATAAAGAAATGAAAAATAATTATTTTTCCTTTCTTTAATTTTTTTTGCAACATTATAATGAATATAAATTACTACTGTTCTAAAAAATAAATGCAATAAAATTGTCAAGTTATTAACCGAAAATTTCATTCGAAGGAAATATTAATACTTCTGACAAAGGAATTCTTTTGGGGTATATCTAAATGCTAAATTTTTAAAATGAAAGATATCTAAAAAAAGGCTACATTATTTAGAAGTATATCATACTTTTAAACATAGCATTTTTTTAAATATAAGAGAAATATACAGGTTTTAATATAAGCAAATACATTACAATATTAGCAAATATATTAATTTAGATTTAAATATTTGAATTTATGCTTATGTGAAACAGGGGGAACTGCTAAGCGATTAAAATTTCATAGAAGAAATAAATACAAATATATCAATTTTAATATAAGCATATATATTGTAATATAGATTAAAATATTTGCATTTGTTTGTAACACAGGAAGAATTTTTAAATGATTGAATTTTAAAAAAGAAAAATAAAGAAATATATATGTATATAAAACACTGGTATATATATATATATACCAAAACATTTTATTCACACACACAAATGCACATGAAAATTAACTCATTTAATCTACAACAATCATTTAAATAACAGAGAATCCACAATTTCAATTGGCACACTTAAATTAAGTTCTAATTAATAATTATCTAATTTTTATTTTTCTCACATAAGAAAATAGCCAATTTCTGAAATGTTTCCATGAGACTATTTTAACAGCATCATTATGATTTATTACACCATAATTCCATTTCAAACACCATAATTATATTTTGTTTTCTTTGAAATATTCAAAATTCTTTTTTCATTTAAAGAGTGATTCAAAATTGCACAGTTTTAAGTATAAATCAAATGAATTTAAGAAATTAAATGAAATATAATTTGGGACAAAATATAGTTTTTAGATTGTTAATTTCACAGAATTCTATATGCACACTCAATTTTTATTCACAATCATTATTATTATTAAAATCATTATTATTTACACAATCATTATTTTTTTCTGTTTCTCTGCCCTTTCTTCAGCATGCCGCAGCCAATTCGATATGCTCTTAGCCATCTCTGCTTTTGTAACTTGAGGCATATGAAAACAGACTGCATCTATTATTAAAAAAATAAATTAATATTTTATAAGATAATCTAGAAAGATCAAGATTATCAGAAACAAAACTTTATATGTTAAGGTTTAATGATTATTTCAACAACTTAAATTTTATTTTAAAGATATAAATTAGTTTAAAAGAGCTACTGTTAAAAAAATTCAACACTTGTAAAGCAATAAAGCAAAATAATTTTCTTATCACCATTAGATTCTCATTTGATAGTTAAAAAATAAACAACACATGGACTTAAAGACATAACAAATCCCAACAATGAAATAGCAAGTTTTAAATTTTTAATACTTTTTATAACATATTAAAATTAGTCTGATAAAGAAATAACCTTTCAAATTGATTAAATATAAAATTAGTCCAAAATTCAATCCTTTCCAGCCGTAATTTTATAATCTGCAGTTGCTTTAAAATTTCTGAAAAATCTAAACTAGAGATGCATCTTTTTCATTTAAAGAGAATATAAATTTGTTTTTTTGAATCAAAAATTTATTTAGTGAAATCATCATGCAAAATTTTAAGAAAATAAAATTTCATGTTAGAAATGTATACATTTTTCTTTAAAATTTATTATTAAATAAAATTTGTGTTTTTAAATATTCCTTTCTAAATGAAGATTAAATAATATAATGACTTGTAAGATGACTTTTCTATTAATAATCTACTTACACACTCAAATTTGGGAATGAATTATTTAACATTCAGTTTTAATTTTAGCTCTGTAATTCCCTATAAATACATTCAACACATTAAAACAATACAATTTAAAAAATATAATGACTTTGGAGCTACTATGTGATTAACAAATGATCTTTCATAACATTTTAAAGTAAAATTTTTAAACTAAAAATTTCTACATTCATAAATTGTAAAATGAGAAGAATACATAAAATTAGCCAGCCTGAATATTGCTATTTATTTATTGAAAAGACTTGATGCATTATACAGTATAATAATTATACACAAATTAAGAAATCATATATTTAGTTTCAAAACATAAGATTAGAACAATACAAGTACTTTACATCACACCTTAATATTAACTTCTTAACATGAAAAAACAATTTAAAAATAAAATCTTTAGCATTTATAATCTTAATAATGGGCGAATTAAAATATACATTGGAATATATGTTTACAATCATCTACTTTTTGATAGCAGTAACGTAAGGCTTAACAATTATGATAAATAGTATATATAAGTTTTTAAAAGTTTAAGTATAAACAATAAACATTTTTACACTCACCTTCAATAGAATTCTTTGCTTGTGAAAAGTTATAACAAGTTCTAGTATTTAAATCTTCTATATATTATTAATATTTTAGTATTTAAATCTTCTTATTCAAAATTTCGTTCACGTTGTTCGATGTGTAAGCACTACCAGCAATTCCGTGCGGCTCCCCAAGCAGATTTCCGGTTCTTGACGTAAGCAGACTTCCGGTTTGAAATGTAAGCTTTTCTGCGCATGCGTCTAAATGAACGGAGCAAATTTCTTTCGCTTGATTTAACACCAAGTCTTTTTATTTAGAACTTCGGCACTAACTACGAATTTATAAACATGCGTGCACTCTAACTTTGTTGGTTTAGCGTTAACTTGTTCGAGTTTTTGAATTTGATAAAATCGCATTTAAAGCCTTTGCATTCTTATATATATATATATATATAAAATATAACAGATAAAAAATATAAATATAATATATAAACATAACAGATAAAAAAAATTTATGTCCCATACATAAATAATTCTTTTTTCTAAATGCTCTTCGAGAAAATCAACTGTTTTTATAAGCGCTTTAATTATTTTAATTAAATGATATTTTTAATGGTGAAGAATAAACTGAAGAACGTTTGTAATTTTCAGTCAAAATTGCATTATATAAATTAAATTGTAACAAGAAAAAATTTTACCAAGATTTTTTTTTCCTTACCTGGAAAACAAAATGTAGCGAAAGTAAATACAACATTATATTAAATTTGAATAAACATTATGAACATATTTTAAAAATATTATTATACTTTGTAATCTGTTAATTATTTTAAAACTTATCAATTCGGATTGATCTAACGTATTGACATAACTTACCTTTAGAATATATGTACTGTCTTCATAGCAGTCGTATAACCCTTGAAAATCCCTTTTAAATTCATGTCGTATTCAAAAAAATATAGTTTTGCCAAACATACTCTTTTGTTTTTACGTATATCTTTGTTTATAATTATGATGAAATAAAAGACAGGATCTTTAATAGCACAAAAATTCATAAATTTTACATAAGGTGATTTCTACTAATTAAAATGAAAATATATTCTCATTTTAATTACTAAATACAATGTAGCACAAAATTATTTACATTTATTAACAAATTGATATGATTTTTTAATTTTATAAGTAAATAAAAAAACGCATTCAGATCATTTGTTAGAAAAACCAAAAAAGGATGTAAAAAAGCCTTTTCAGGATGTTTATCAACAGATAGTCCAACACAGATCCATAAAAAGACATACTTAGAACAGCTTTACAAGGCTGTCCTGAGGACTTTCTCAAAGAACATCCAGGGGACGTTCAAATCACATCCAAGACGTCGGAGGATCAAATATGGATGTTTTGGATGTCCGAGGGATGTTCATTGGACGTTGTTTGCTATCTGGGATGGCTCAATAATTTGACTGTGTATTTCTGCTTTAATCAGTTTTGTCCAATTACATTCAAGAAAGAGTTTGGTTCCACAAAAAGATATTATAGTTGCTTTTACCTATTATCATTTCACATTTTGTCTTGATCTGAGGTGTTGCATCCTGAAAATATTCATATATATTTTCTAATATGTACTGTATATAGTATATATTTTCTAATATGTACTGAAAAATTGCCATGAATTTTATGGTGCTTTGAATTACTTACACATTTTTCATCTAAAAAAAAAAAAAGACCTCACAGATAATTTGCTGCAACATATTATATACAGCAAAATGAAATAGATCTTGTATTACCATAATTGTGATAAATAAATTAAAAAGCTGCACTGATCTATGAATTAGAAATCTTTGAGATTTTCATTTAAAGGCTTGTTTAGAGTAAAATATTGCAATTTTATATGATGTTGTTTACAAGTCATTAGAATGCTTGCACAAATAAAGTGTAAGAACGCATTTCATTATAAATGAAGTAAAGTGGAAAAATTACATACATTTTCCATTTGGAAAGGGTTTATTGTTGATACTTGTTTAGCACTTTTCTCGATTTCAAAGACAGCAAATCTTCCTGTTTCTCAAAAGTAGTTTCATCAAAGGCTGTCCAATATTGGAATCAGAACCCACAGTCATTGTCTAAAAGATGTAACTGCTGTTTGAGCACAGTTTTCTAAGAGCATGATCCTTGTGTCTAATGAATTGTAACATAAAACCGGGACTCTACTTAGGTCTCTAGAACTGGGTACTGCAAATGCCAAAAATTGTTTACAAGGCATGTTTTTAAATATGCAAAGAGTTACTATTAAATAGATTTTAGAGAGCAAATACATATATATCAAATATACTAATAAATATTATTGGCTTATAAGTATTTTAAATTTACAAATGAGTTAACATGTGTTATTAGCTTTAATCTTTAAATAAATCGTACACACGTTTCACATACTGACACTTGTTTCTAAGTGAATTAAACTCATGATGTGAAATGTGTGATGAACCATATACAATAAATCATATTTCAATTGCATGTCATGATTTTTATGTTTACACTTTCTTAACAGTGATATTTGTGTTTGTCAGATTTGTTAGGGGAGCCACCCCACAGAAACCTATTTGCTTTTTTAAGGGCCAATACATTATTATTATTTAGCTTTTAATATAATTGTATAAATGTTTATGTTTTTAAATTTCTTCTACTTCTTATATACATATTT
>JAPDSC010012419.1:0-12184 GCA_026290005.1 Latrodectus geometricus | reverse complement strand
TTATTACATGTAATCCACTCTTTCTCTGAGAAAAGATTGAAATTCATGCAGAAGTGCATTAGAAAAATGAAAACATTGTTCAATGCAAGCGTGCTGAATGGATGAGTAGGCATGACGAGTACAAGTTCTATTCCTAGACTAAGTGTTGTGTGGGCGTAGTCTCCGCTCTCGCGTCGCAGGCCTGTGTGCCGCGTCGTGGTGTGTTGATGTAAAAATTTTTAATAAACGTTTTTCGCTCTTCCTAAAACTGTTTCTGTCTTTTTGTTCTCACACTAAACACAACCAACAAAACAACAAGTTTTCAATCATTTCTTAAAATGTTCTTCTGGTAGCAATAATAGTGGTCTCTCTCAATGTATTAACATTACTTAATTTATCCCAAAACTGAATTTCAACTTTATACTGTTGCAACACAATATGATTCACTTAGTAAAGGAAATAAAATGTTAAAAAAAAATTGCATCAAATTTCATATAGTAAAATAATTTCATGAAAGATGACAATTTTGTTTCAAGCGAAATGCAAAGTGCAATGGCAACACATCGTGTAAACTCTAATTTCTTCTAAATGATAAAATTGTAGTGATGATCTTGAGAGAATAAATAAGAGGGTTTACGAATATTATTACTTACAATGTATTTCAATTTATTAGACTTAAATAATCTGACAATTTCATTACAACTAGTTCTACGCTTGTATTTGCAATTCATATATATTTACAATGCATTAGAACCGTTGTTTTTGTTAATGTGATGTCTTTAAAAAATATGCTAAAGAAATTTGCTCCCTGGAATAAAGTATCGCATAAAAAATTATCATTTTCTTATTTTAACAGTTATGAATTATACATATGCACTAACAAAGACAAAACCGAATAATCTAATGCGTTATAAATATAAGTAATTTTCATTCTCTGGCGAATTAAGAATATTAGCCAAAAATACATTTTTAATTCTGTTAAAGTGCAACGAAAGCACGAAATTAACACTCTGACGGATTTCTTTGCAAAATACTAGTAATAAATTTATAATAATATATTTATTTCTATTGGGCTTGAAAAATAGATATTTGATGGTTCAAGTGATTAACATAAATTTGAAAAATAAATTAGAGTTACATTTTTAAGGTATATTAATAATAATTTGTCCTTTTCGAAGCCACTAAGATTAATTGATTTATATAATGTTTTTAAACATGCAAAGGATGTGTTTGTTTGATTAAATTTACATACAAAGGAAAAACTTTTAAAAATAAAGATGAATGTAATATATTTATTGATAAATCTTAATAAATAAATGTCTACTGTCAGTAACAAAGAAAGAACTATATCTATGAATATATATCAACAGATATATATGAAAATATATATCTGTTGAGTATATATTTTCACCAAAAATATTAAACCTCTGTATGAACACAGTGTTTGTGTGTAACTGACCAAATGATCAAAATATATTTAATTGATTAACAATAGCAAAGAGAATGTTAATTTCTGAATTCAACCAATCAGCTCGTTTTCAATACTCGGAAGTTATGGGTCAATGTCCATTTGGGAAAACTCTGCCAGAAATGTAGCAACGAATCAAATATTTTGATAATACTCCGAGATGGTTAAATTTACTTTTCTCACTTAACAAGTAATTCGGTAAATTATAAAATTTATATCCTTCTAAAGTTATGGAAACAGAGCAGTATGTAATTGAGAATCGAGCATTGTTTTGTTATTAAAAAAACAAACCTAGATTTGTTATCACAGATAGTGCTGTCACTATATCCGCGAGAAGATAGATATTCTTGTGGCATAATTAAAAATGATAAGTTGATAAGTATATTAGCATTAATGTAATAGATCATTATCAATTACATTAATATTAAGCTCAGTTTCCAAAATTGGATTGTATTGACCATGTCTTTGCCCCAAACACGAAATACACTAGTGTAAGCACGAAGTCATCAGTAATTAAAGTAAATGTAAGTCGTTGTCGAAGATTTCATCTTTTTAATCAGATACCATTTAACTCAGATAAGTTTGGCATCAATCTGAACAACACTGTCTATGATGAGGGGTTAATGGTAATTGACTTAAGGTCATTCCGGCAGTTGCACGAATCATATACGTCCTCAAGTCATCTGCAGAGTTTTCGCCTTTTTGTCACAGGATCCTTGCCAATTAATAAATTAATTTATATTTAGATGATAGTGGATAAACTGGTTAAATATCATCTCTAGATTGTTTGATCCTCGAGAACATATGAAACTCGCTTCCTAAGATAATGAAATGGGTGATTGTGCTTCCTCTAATATACAATATTCAAGAAAACTCAATCACTATATAACTTTGACTAACTTGCTGTTCGATATTTCTGTACAGCCAATCATTTTTTTTCTGTAATTTATGAAACGATATTTTTCTCATTCGGAGGACATTTCGCAACGCCGTGGGATATGTCTTTGAGATACCTTTCCTTGAAACTTCAGCAGAAAATATAGCTCAATTTTAACTATATATAGATTTGAATACGGTCTTTTTAAAACTTATGTTGTAATGCGGCTTAACTGCATGTTGCGCTTGTTTACATTGCTCACTGGTGCTGAAATGCTATACACAACTCGTGAAATTTGCATTAGAAAGTCAAATTTCCTTGCTCTGATTAAAATTTTTCAATATTTTTTGCAATTGCATGCGTTTTAATTATGGTATGAAGTGTATAATAATTTACATCGGACTGGTCGTTGATTTCAAATCGAGATATTAAGGAGAGTAAATAAAAATAGTATAACAAAGATGCAAACAAGAATTCTTTCAGTAATTTCCCAAAATCAAATCAATCAAATAAAAATGCTAATTTTTAAATCTAAATACGACAGGAAAAATATTTCACATTATGATAGTAGTTAAATATATATGCGTACACCCGTGAAAAAATAATCTACATGCTTCTTAATCATTTTATAAAAGTAAATGATACATATCAACAGAATTGAAAGAATTGCTTTTATTATATACATTGAAAAAGTATAAAAACTTATAACCTAATTATAAAATGTGAGTTCTGAATTAAATATATTTTTTTTTGCATCAAACTTCATATATATTGAAAAATGCATTTTTAAGGCTGATGAAAAAAGTTCTCCGAAAATGTGAGATTGAAGGAAATGGAAAAAAATTAGTTTAGTTTTCGGTTTAAAGTGCTATTGGTCTGAAGTGCTTGTAAAAGGTTTTCATAATCCAAAATATATTTCATTGAAGAACCTTCAATCTAGGGAAAAAATACAGTGTTAAAATTTATGAATTCACGCAGAACATGTATGACAATATCTATGTTATGTACGTATGTGTATATAACACACGTAAATATAAAAATAACATTTGTAAATGGTACTTGATAATGTTATAAATTAAACATACGTATAAATTATATTATAATACGTATAAAACAATAGTGATAAAAAATATTCTATGATTTCATATCATTACTATTTTTAAATATCCTTAATAAAAAATATAATAAAAAGAATAGTATACTCGAATAAGAGTTGAAAAATATCTCCATATATTAAACACACATTAAAAATATATTCAAAATAATTTTCAAATATCAAAATGTACATTTAAATTTTACTTACTTTTCTACAATCAAATTGTTTTCCATATGCATGGTGTTTTAATTGAATTTAATTATTATTTAATGTTTAAAAAACATTATTTACATTCTTTTGCTTCCGAATTTTTTTAAACATATTTCATATAAGGAGTGAAAAATTAGTTTTGAAGTTAACATTTTATCATAGAAGTTAGACAATTCATTTTATAAAATTATGTGCCAAATTCTAATTTGTTTTACTTTTTATAATTTAATTGTTTTAGCTGTATTGTTAGATGGCTCAGTAGAATATTAAATTTATTAAATATATTTTAAAAAAGTAATAATGCAGATTTTTCCTCCTCATATAACACCTCTTTTAATGATTTTTTTAATAAAAAATGAGAAATTTTGGCTATTGGCCTGTAAAAAATTAAACGTGCATCAAGTATTCTGGAAGCAAATGAAAGTATGTAATTTGGAAATGCCTCATGTTTATACCAAGTTTAATAAAATATTGCAGAAAGATATTCACTTATTTTAAACACTTCTTTTAATTTATTATCTGAAAAATATTCAAAATATTTTCTAATTTCCAATTATATCTGTATGTAATAAAATTTTTATCTTATGCATGATATGAAAGAAATAATGAAATGTTTATAGGAGAGTACATATATTTATGCCAATGTATACATATATAACAAATATTCAACATTATATGTTATATTATATATATATTTTATATATATATTATATATATATTATATGCAACATTATATATATATTTTAAAATTAAATTTATTTATTATTTTGTATTAACTATAAGAATCAAAAATTATATTTGGAATAATTATTTATTAAAAATGTTTCAAATTGAACGGTCAGCTGTTAAAATCTCATCAACTCACCAGTATTGTTCTCAAAAGTTATTCGATTCTAGTTATTTCAAAGTTTATCTCATTAATAACGGATCAAAGGAATATTGTTCTTTCTAAAAGTGGCATTCCATTGTCAAAGTCTTATTAACATTTAATCTTTATTTTATCATTCATTTACTTTTAAAATTTAGGTTATAGTTTAGGTTAAAAGTTAGATTATATCGTATATTTTCTTTTATAGAAAGTAATAAAACGTTTTCAATTCATTCAAATTCTCATATAAAAAAATTAAAAAAAAATTGTGGTTTTACATTTTTAAGAATAATTATTAACTGAGCCGATTAAAAAATTGGTACAATTTTACAAGAATACTTTTATGGGTTTAATAGAAGATTAAGTAATAATTCCGAAATAGAAAAGAGTTTTTTGATCAATTTTCTTAAATTATACAGCGTATCCCTAAAAGTCACATTTAAATAATATGTATTGATCTATCAGAGCAAAAAGAAAAATATTTACACAGAAATATTGATTCGTAAACCAAGAAATGTTGTTTAGAAATAACATGGTTGATATTCAAAAAAAAAAAAAAAAAAAAAGGGGGGGGAAGGAAAGGAAAGGAAAGGAAAGCAATAACGTTATTAATATAGCAGACTTTCTAATAAAGAAGATGATGCAGATGAGCATTTAATACTTTGAATGTTATAGGGATGTAACATTCTCGAATAGGGTCATTCAGTTTGGAGCCACATATATCAACTTAATTGTTTTGATATTTGTTTCCGGGTTCTTTTAACTCCACGTAACTCAGCTTGATATCTAAAAGTTTAAATAGCACTTATTGATATGATTACTTCTTGGAAACATTAAGATTCATTTTATCTATGGTGCAATTGTCAGACATTTGTATGGGAAGTGTTCTTGGTACATGCGTATATTGCTATCCATGGCCTCTTTGATAGAAAATGCATATAACCAAATAATTATTAATGATTTTTTGTAAACGGTGTATTTTTCTCTTGCAACGTCTTCATCTGCAGATATCTCATTCTGTAAAAGAAGATGGCATTGTTTTTTTTACTCATTTTTCTTATTTGCTGAGGTCTAACAGGGCTCTTCATTAAATTTTGAAAACGCTTTTAAGGAATACTTAGCATACAAACAGGCATAATGCTTTACAATTATCATTCTATCCTAGAGATCCATTAATGTGAAATAACTAAATCTGAGCTAAACTACTGACTTCTGTCAATGCTGTTTAATTCTATTTTATTCTTAAGATTTAAGCACAGAACCACTGTTTCGGAAAGTGAAATAGTAATCACTGTACTGCATACATAACAAATAATTATTCATTCCCAATTGCATGAACATTCTACCTACATAATACGTTCATAATATTGAATAACATAAATTTGAAGAAATGAAAAAAGATCCAATAAAATTTTAAAAAATCTTTTACCTGAAAATAGACGGGTATATATGCAATGGTCGTTTAAAGTTTTTCTATTGGCTTATAATGTTCCATTCAGCAGTAATAGTTTTCATCGGATAAAATGGAATTCAGTCTCCAGGAGCAAATTTCTGGAAAGCCTTATAAGGGGAATGTCTAATTCCAAAAGTACATCTTGGTGGAGCAGGTTTGTGAAATTTAACCTGAAATTTAAATTAATATGCAATACTTTTTTTCAAAATTTAATTTTAAAAATTTTTATATTTTTAAATAGGACAGATTCTAACAAATAAAATATTCGTTTTCCATATAAATGAAAAATATGTCATTATCATTTTTCATTGCAACTAATCTAATTAATGTTATTCGTTGATTAGAATCGACTTTCATGGTCATAAAACAAGAAAAAGAAAATGCAAAACTTCATTTTAAATAATCTGATCATTGTATTCTTATTATTTGGTAATACAATTAATTTCACCCGAAAAGAATGAATTATAATAAGAGAGTTGTGAATGATAGAATGATAGAAAATACAAATATATTCAATTTATAAGATATTTTCGTATTTTTAAAATTACGTAATGATCATTGTAAAACTTAGTAAAGTAGCAACAATGATAAATGATACTACTTGATTATTTTCACAGTCCTTGGTAAACTACTAAATAATGTTAAAAAAAGAAATTTAAGAAATTCAACTTTTTATTAATTTCCCGAATTTGGCAAGCCACGAGAAATCGCAATATTCATTTTTATATTTAGACATTGTAAAAAAATTTTTCAAAATATTTCTTTCTCCGAGGATTTTTCATTTTTCCATAAAAAAAATATACATTATCTCGCAATAGAATATGCGTATAAACACAAAATGATACAATATGTAATCGGAAAGAGTATATGTGCCTTATTAAAAATACTTTTGAAGCATATGTAAATATAAAATGTTCGATTATTTCAGAAGTCAGTTCAAGCAAAAATTGCCATTAAAGTACACGTTAAAGCAGAAAAAGCAAAAACTGTGTGTGTGTGTGTGTGAGAGAGAGAGAGAGAATTTATCCTTTCAACAACAAAGTAAACGTATATAGAGCAGAAATTTTCTCATTTAACTGTCATATCTTTTTGGGTATTGTTATTCTCTGTTATGTCAAATGTACTATTTTTCAAATATGACTACTGCGAATTAAAATGAAATTAATCTTGTAAAAGATATCATATTACTAGTTAAAAGAGAAACACGAAGTTTTCATTGTCGATGGTAAAATATCTAAATCCATGGCAATTTTGAGTGTTAAAGCTGGAAATGGAGAAGAAGCTTCATCAAAACTATTCTTTTTAATAGCTTTGTTTTTAACGTTTAAAAATTTTAAGAGAACATAAGATAATAAGGTATTTATTTGTAAAAAAAAAACATCAATGTCGTATGATGAAAGATTTAATGATGATTATTTAATTCTATAATGAAAGTACAAAAAAATTTATTTCATCATCTTTTTTAACATTGACAAATTTTTAAGTTACAGTGATATACTGTAAAGTATTCAGCTTTCAGTTATTAATACAGTATTTTCATAATGTAAATCTCATAATTTGCTTTATTAAATAATATTCAATTTTTTAAATAAAATATCTCAGATTTAAATAAACTTAGATTTCAAGAAGCCACGTGACACTTAACACTGACTTAACTTAAACATAACTTATTCCAAAAAAACTGCTACAAACAATTTTTTGAAGTTTCTTTTAGTAAAGTTTTGGGAAAAATAAACTACAACACCCCAGACGTTAAATAAATTATTTTATTCAATCTGCATGCAAGCAATTCCTGATATTTTTTTTTTAAATCAAAAGCAATAAATAACTTGACCAATTTCTCATACTTTTTTTTATTTCATGTGACGATAAAAAATTCAAAAGTTTTTTTTAAAAAATACCATTTAAATTACCTATTTAAAATTTTGTAACAGGAGGAATTATTCTAGCTTTAAACTATAAAAATTACTGAAAATGCTATAAACTGTATCACTTTCCACAGCCACACACACACAGAAATTATTTCTAATTCTTCTAATTCATAAAATAAAAAGAGCCTAAATGTTTTGTTTCTATTCCTCTATACTGTTTCTATTAAACACATTTAAAATATTAGCACATTTAATAATACATTTAGAAGTTTAATTCAAGTATATTTTCTTATTTAAGTCTTAATATGAAGAATTTATTTTTTGTGTGTCTGTTTATTTTTCAAAGAAATCAGAAATATTTAGCATTTTTATTAAACTCTTTAGATTTAAATTTGGTTATTGCAATTTATTATTTAGATTTTGAATAATGATTAAGATTTGAGAAACAATAATATGCTTAGAAATTAATCTCACTGTGATTATATTCAATTTTTTCTATAAAGCGCTCTATAAATAAAGTAAATTTAAAATTAACACAATTCTAAACCAAATGTATAATTTAATTTCTTCCCATCATTTATTTAGTTTGGCACTTTTTTCTCACCATAACCTTATACCTAAGTGAATGAAAAAAGTTAGTATTTCTCCATTAAAAAAATTTATCTATTTTTATATTAAATATATAATAAATATATCTAATTTCATTTTATCATTAGGAACTTTATATTTATTATTTAGATTTGTGGAAACAAAATATGATTTATTACAATATTTAAAATGGCATGAGTTTCATTGATGTTTTATAAGTTTTTCACGTGGTTTAAGTTTCATTTAATTGTGAAAAATAGTTTTATTACGGATTATTTTTAATGAGGTAATTTTCTAAGTCTATGAGTCATTAAAACTATATGAAATTCAAAATTGAAATTTATCAGAGAATAGTATTCAAATCAAAACTTAAAATAAATATTGTTAATAGCAGTTATTTTCAAATATTATGGTAATCAATCACATATTAACCACTGTCTTTTAACTGTGAGATACATATTTGTTAACTAAAATGCGAGCATTAGTATAGTATAAGTCAAACACAAACAAAATATTAGTTTAACAATAGATGCTGTAAAGCTTTTGAGCTGAGATATATATATCAATTTAAAATTCAAATTTGAGAATAGTTTCTTTTAGTAAGCTAAGTATTAAACCAATAACAAACGAAAAAAATGATCCAGTAACAAGTAGATTATAATAATTATGCACCAACTTTTAAAAATTTATAAAAATAAAATAAAATTTAAAAAAAAAAAAAAAAAAAAAAAAAAAAAAACCCATTTCGAAAAAAGCAATGGTCAAAAAATTTCTCAAGATAATTTTTGAACTATTTAGTATTTTGGTCATCAAGTTTTAAAATGGAAGAGCAATCAAGTGAATATGTTGACCAAGATTATTTGTCTATAAATAAAAAGATAAAGAAATATAAACAACATTTCATAATACTCTCGCAATAGGACATATTAGCTATAATGTACCAATTCACAAACAAAATTTCGATTAATAATAATAATTAGGAAATGTCTCCCTCCAATTCCCTAGCTCGATCTGTTGGAGTTTCTACAGTTCGTTTACTTATTAAGATATGATTATTTGCTGAAACACATACATTTTATTGGAGTCAAAGATTCCGACTTGTTACCCTATGTGTAACCAAGAGTGTATCGATGGGGACCACCTCAGGCACTTTCTCATCCTTTTAAAATTTCTTGACTATAATATTATGGACCCTAATTTTAATACTTTTTAAACTTCATCATCACTTTATTGGGCTTTTCATCAAATAATGAAAGAGATGCCAAAACAAACACAGAATAAAAAAAATAAAAAATAAAAAACACAAATTTAGAAAATTACTCTGGCTACCAAAAATTAAAGAAAAATCACAAAACTAGAGATTATTCTCCCCAAAACAAGTCAATCTCAATGTAAATATGTTGGTAAGTGAAAGGAGTTGAACAGCGCTGCTGTCAGAATACGTCATTTGCGACGAGCATAAAAATGGATGCCTCACACAAGACAGCAATTGTAGCAGTGTGTCCGAGATTAGAATCTCAGTATAGCGAAATTGTAAGAATGGCTTCCAGGCATCATTTGATTGAACAATTTTGATGGTGAGTAATTGGAAGTCTAAAGGCAGGTCAAAGTTAAATAGAAGTGGCTGCATGGCTGAACGTGAATTCGCCTGTAATTTAGAGACCTTGCAATAATTTCTAACCATGGATTTGTCATCCAGGAGGTCCAGCCAAGGACATCCGCAAGCTACCACGAGTGCCGATGATCGATTTTTGTCATTATTGAGTTATAGTCATTTTTGCGATTTTTCTTTAATTTATGATAACCAATGTAAAATAGGAGAAATACACACGTGTCCATAAATTAAACACAATCCAGAAGAACCCTGACATTGATTGCGAAAGAAAAAAAAAACTCCGGTAGAAGTATCACACACATGATCAAACATATATGCAAATTACAAGAAGCGTCATCAAGCATTCGGCGTCATCAGGTACGTCATTACTGGGTACCTGATGACGCCGAACGTACGAAGCAATTACGAGAGCGTAAGAAGGGATTGTAAGACCTGCAGTAAAGAAGGAAACAAATTCTAAATCTGTCTATACGGCCCTCAGTGCCACGAATGCATGCTCAGAGAACGCATGTGGATGTGTTACGGGATAAAATAATTGGCCGCCTGCAGTGTGATCTTATGCAGATGACAGTAGCTGAGGAATTCGAAATCGTCCAGAGTGTTATCTCTAGACTCTGGTAATGATTCCATGATGATGGAAATGTCAGTAAACGTTATAGTACAGGTCATTCCCAAATGATAACCCTGAATGACGACTGGTATTTGGAAATAACTGCCAAAAGAAACAGACGAAGCATCGGCGGACATGTCGCATCAGCTATCGTCAGCCATGTGTGCGACTTCTTCACGGTAAGCCGTTTGGGACCGTATCTATAAGCTCTCAGGCATGTCAAATGTGTTCAGTTCACTGCACCTCACTGTCATCAGCTCTTAGCCTGGAGTAGAGAACATACAATATGGACATCGCTACATGGGTTTGTGTTATGTTTTCCGACAAGTCGAGGTTTAGCTTACAGTCTCATTCACGTCAGACATTTATGCAGAGAACGCTAGGCATCCAATACCACCAAGACAACATCATTAAGTGCCAACATTACGGTGGTGCAAGAGCATTTGTTTGGGGAAGCATTATACTGTATCCCAGAACAGATCTGCATGTTAAAATCGGAATTATGACTGCCAAATTACTTCCCCCTTGAGGTAATTAGACAGTCATGGTTCACCGTTAGAACATCTTCTACCGATAGAACATCATTAGGCCTCACCGTTAGAATATCGTCAATGCCTTTAGTCGGAGAATATCACTTATATAGAATGGCCTGCATTCTCACCAGACTTGAATCTGATAGAGCATGAGTGGGAAAAACTTGGCCGATGAATCACAATCTGTCAACCCCCTCCTATTTCTGTTCTGGACTTTCGGATATCATTGCTTGCTAAGTGGAGTTCTCTGCCCCAAGTGCTGTTTAATTGTACGGGTGAAATGTGGTGTAAGTGCTCCAGGGAGTTATAATAGTAGCTTGTGTAACCTGATATCATACAAGTACCATCATTTTTATCGTTTCTCATTTCTTTAATATATGAGCCTTATGAATAAATTACATTTGTTTAGTTTTTTAGAGTTACTTCCTAAGTTACCGATTTCGCCATAACCCTTAATTTATAGACATGCGTTTATTAAAAATAAACAACTTCTGTTAAATTATTGAACGTCTTTTTAATAACTTTATTAGCTGTGAACATTTTTCTTACAACTTCGATATCAAGTTTCTCAGGTTTTTATAATTACTTAAATATATTATAGTAATTCTATTTATATTCTTGACAATAATTAATTTATCATATGTCTTATTTGAAGAATATCGATTCTAATTTAGTATTTTTTAATTAGTTATAAATAATAAAATAACTTACCTACTAGATAAAAAAAAAATTTATTGGAAAACTCTATTCTTGAAAACATTAATTTATAAATTCTTATAATGCGGTTTTATTGCATTACATTTTAACTTTTTTTTAACTTAAATTTTAAATTTGCTAGCATTGAATATTTTTTAAATGAAGTATTGAATTAATTTATGTGATTAGAAAAAAATAATTCTGAATCTCACAATAAGTAATAACTTATTAGAATCTCAAAAATATTTTTAGTTGTTACTTTTTTTTAAATTTAGAAAAATTACAAAATTACGATTGTTGAAATTGTATTGATGTTTCAA
>JAPDSC010012415.1:0-13662 GCA_026290005.1 Latrodectus geometricus | reverse complement strand
TATATATATATATATATATATATATATATATATATATATAAATGACCTCCAGAATCAGAAAATCAGAATTCTGTAAATTTGATATATATATATAATTCTTTTTCACCAGAAAGGTAAACAAGCGGAAGAATATTTTAGTACCTCTTAGGTTTACAAAATAAACGCTGAATAAGTCATAATAATGTAGGTTGCCATAATTATACATTCAACAAATTTTTTGGTGATTAGTTGCTGGTCCCCCAATAATCCTGAGGTTCAGATTTTAATTAGTTTCTTTTATTAACAATATTGGGAAACAAATAATTATTCATTTAGATGACGACAGAGATTATATCTTCATTTAATTGCCAAAAGGCAAGTAACAAGATATGAATAGATTACTAGAAGTTAACAAATGAAGATCAAAAAGTAACGGAATCAGAAACTAATCTATTCGCTTCAATTATTCTTTAGAGCAAATAGAAATATTTATAAATCTGGGAAATAATAAACCACTAAATTCTTTATGTTTGTAATCAAGATATATATTTTCACAACGCTCGCTTGCTGAAATATCCAAATTCAGTTTCATCTGTTTGTAGTATCGAAGCAAAAATTGAAAGACATAATGGATATATTCAGCAAGATAATGTCCACGGCATACAATTCATTGCAGACAGTATTACGAACCTACAAATGTTGACTGATGACAACAGGGCTACCCAAAGCAGTTGAGCTCTTAAAGGGCTGATATATTCCTCTATGGGGTTGATTTAAAGAATCAGGTGTATACAATAACCCCCATACACCTATAGACACTGTCCCAGTCAATGATCGAGTAAAATATCATAAAACAAGCACGGTGCTATATCAAATCAATGATCATTTTCCTTTTTGTGAAAAAAGCATTTAAGCTCATGAACATGAGCACCATTAATACCAGAAATAATATAGATTAAAAAATCATTTTACGATTACTCTGTTTGTGGTCGGATATCCTTCATAAGGCCCATCATTTTTCTAGAGCAAAGTGTACTATTCTAGGTTATAACGCATATGTTAATTTTTGCATATTTTTCTTAATTAAGTACAGAGTATAACAAATAATATGTATATAAAAAATGTCATTTTATTGTTTTCATTATATTGACAATCGGAGACTTGACATAGTGGAATAGATAACTTAAAAGCCAGAGGAAGTCGTGCTTCA
The DNA here is from genome assembly GCA_026290005.1 of Latrodectus geometricus. Classification (NCBI taxonomy): domain Eukaryota; kingdom Metazoa; phylum Arthropoda; class Arachnida; order Araneae; family Theridiidae; genus Latrodectus; species Latrodectus geometricus. Next base: position 12,473 of record JAPDSC010012415.1, on the reverse strand, counting down.
TTTTGAATATCCGTCGCATGCTTCCTTTTGAGAGGATGTTTCAATTAGTGATAATGAGTGAGCAACAGTATATTTTCCTTTACCTGCTCCAGAGTTGCACCCTAGCGGTTAGGTGGAAGATTCCGGATGGGACACTTAGTAAGTTAAAAGCTGGGACCAAGCAGGAGATCCCCAATACTTGATCTGCCAACCATAGAGGTATCATTTCACTTGGAGGACATTGCAACCACAGGCTATTTAACAAACCGCCGCTTCCCTCAGTGAATAATAAGCATCATCTGTTAAGTAGGAATTCGAACGCACTGCTACCATTGATAGTAGTATCACGCAATCATATTTTACAAAGGAAAAAATCCAGAAAGAATCCAAAAAACCTCCCAATATATGCCACATGGAATGCAAGGTCGCAATACTCATCTCCTGTGCAGGAATCAAACGCAGAACCTTACACTGAGACGAATACTGTGCTACCACTAAGCCACGTGAGTCCGAATATTTAAAATTATGTGAATAAAGAGCTGTTTAACTCGTTGAAACTTTGTTTGAAAATGATATAAGCTCAGTTCAATATTTAGCAAAGTGACTATATTTAAGTGCCTTATCATACTATATTTAGTTAACATACAAAGAAGCTTATAATAAAGAAAAATTTAAAAATTAAAAATCTAGTTAGTGTTGCTTGCTGTCAAAAAGTTCTCACAGAACTTGGCCACATCGCAAACAAATGACCCTCTGGCACGACCCTTGAAAACACCATGCTGAATCCGGTTCTCAAAGATAAAAAGCTTTGGCCAACAAAACTCTTCGTCATCAACAGGAAGTTTGGACGGTATAGTTGTCGGTTGTGGTTTTGTCATTTTCAGATGTCATTTTTTCTCCTTTACTTTCTGCTCAATACTTTTCTTCTCTTTCTTTTTAAGAAACTTCCTTGCCCTTCTTTCAAGTTCTTTTTCTTTTCTTTCTTTTTTCCCCTTTCTTTTAAGGGATGATCAAATGAACGAAAAGGTGATTGTTTTTGACCCAAGTCATTTCATGTTTTCTTAAATCGTTTTCTGAAAGTGGTCAAATTGAATGAATACGCAGAGTTGGTATTCGTTTGCTTAAAATGCTTTCTCGTGGTTGGAATCATAATACGTCCATTGCGAATGGCTAATGAATCCGTCACTGAATTGGTCAGTAGGTTTAGACAGAGTATCACTTGATTGTTCCTCAGGTTTCAAATTTAACAAGAGACTGATGAGTGCTAATATAAATTAATTGTATGAAAATAAAAGGAAGAGTTTAACTAAAGATTTCGATCAATATTGAAAAATAATGTAAAAAGATTTAAATAAATATATCACTTTAAAATTAGAAAAAATATTACATTTATTTTCAAAAAACATGTTAGAAACAAATTAATTTTGTTAATAATTTTGAAATTTTAAATATGTCATATTTGATATTCCGATTTCTAAAAATAAATCGAATACTTTTTTCTTCCAATGACAACATTTCGAGGACAACATGTAGAAGTTAAGTCTATATCTGGATACAAGAAAATTTTTAATTGTTTCAAATATAGAAATTTATTTTCTATTTAGAGAGAATTAATAACAATAAGTTTCGATCATCAATAATTTAGCTATTGGACTTCAATGATAAAACAACAGAGATAAAATAATGAAATAAACAAGTTTTTGTTGAGAATAAAGATTATAATATATAAATTTATAATTTTTTCAGACTTCGCCAAAAAGAAATTTTGGAGAATTGCGTTTATTTCAAATGCTTCGACCAAAATTATTTTAATTGTTATTAAAAAAAAATGAGAATTATTAACGCAAAAGGACGCTAACATAAAATTTCAAAATTATAAATGATACATTCAAAAGTAATAAAAATATTTTACTACATAAAATCTAAATAAAGAGAAATAGATTTATAGCAGTATAGCATTCTTCTGTTGTTATAGTCTTACTGATATATCTCAATAAAAATTCTCTGTAGTATGCTTTCGGTTAAAAAACATACATTCTGCCTGCTTTGTGAAACATACATGCTGTCTGCTTTGTCATAAGCTCTTAAAAAAAAGAAAGGAGGAAGACCATGTTCGAGCATTATCAACAAAAGTTTAATATAGAAAAGAAAGAAGAAAGAAAGATTCGCGAAATTTTTGAAATCTAAAAATACATCTAAAAATATATGTTTCTAATCTAGAATCTAAATCCTTTCTGCAAGAAGGATTAAAAACCCCGTATGTAAGATTAGAAAATTACGAAAAGTTCCAGAATTTTGAAGCCTATTTATTTAAATGATTCGAAATCTTGTTCAAGATTTGAGAGATTTTGGGGAACAAAAAGACCAAAGATTCCTGAATTTAAGATTTTTTTTAAAATTCTGATGTTTAAAATTATGATTCAGAAGATTTTAAAGTTCTACTAAAAGATTCATATGATTCAATAGATTCATGATTTTTTAGATTCCTAAAACTTTCGAATCCTAAAAATTCGAAAGATATTAAAAATGTGTTGGAATAAGGCAAAGAAAAACGAAAATAATAATTTTTCGCAAACGAGAAACCACACGCAGACGATAACAGTTTTATTCTCCTTGATTCAGATGATATTTAACTTCAAATGAATAGTTAAGAAGAAGCGGATTAAATTAATTTGTGCCTCGACATTCATCCGACGTCAAATAACCTGATATAAGTTTTCCGTACCATCATCTCAAACGATAATAAAAGAAAAGACTGCCGTCAAAATACTAATTACGCGATCTTCCACACTGACCCCGAATGCCCTTTTCGTATTTGTACAAATCGCACCTGCGGAGAATAGAAAAAAAGCGTCACCACTTCGAGCAACATGCCTCCCTTCCTCCTGTTAATACAAGTGTTCGGCTGTGATTGTGAGTGAATCAAAACAGCTTTCGTAGGGAGAATCAATTACACGAAAGCTATTCACATTGGTGACTAAGAACTCCAGAATGCATCGCTTTTTTTTATGTTTAGGTAATATTTTACTAGGGCAGTACAAAGCAGCTTTATTAATAAGACGATGCGAAGTGAAGAGAAGTTAATAGTTATGAAAAAGAAGTATAAATACGATTTAACTAAGAGATTATTTTTTTAGCCAAGGGTAATGACCGTGGTCTATCTTTACAAAATAAAATTTTTTTCTGATGAATGCTATTTTTTTTTATTAACATATTAAATTGTCGAAATAAATTTAAATTTTAGTATTGCAACATATTTTATTAATTTTTTTTTTTTTGGAAAAAATAATACATTTAAAAAATTTTTATTAAGTGAAAATTATTTTTTTCCATTTCTTAAAAGAAAAATGGATTTCAGAATTCATCAAATTCCTTTTTATTGAAATAAGTTCAATACAGAATCAATTTAAACTCATAAAACTAAGGAAATTTTCTAAGGAATACATTTTAAATATGAATTTAATCCATTCGGAACATTATGGCTTCTAGTAACCATACTCTTTAAAGCAAAATAAGATAATGATGAATACTTCTAATTAGGTATTATAATATTTTTCCGGTTTCTTATTTCCGCTTGCTGAAGCCACCTTGTAATTACAGTCAAGTGATGTGGTTGACACTCGAGCTGGCATCTTTCTCTCCCTCCCACACAATACCAACGATAAGACTTGAATCATAGAGAACTCTTAACATGTATAGCCGCCGGTACACCACGACCTTCAACAGAGCTGGGGAAATATTTTTCCTTATTTATAACTGTTAATTTCATTATTGAAATATTTCATGATTTCTTATTTCTGTTGCCAGCTCACTCTAAGTCAATCATCTTTAATTTTAAGCATAGTTTAAGTGACGAGGTTCACATCCAAATTTATACTTTCTTTTTTTAGATTTTTCATCAACGTAGAGGAAGGTCATTGAATCTTAGGAGAAAAAAGTTTAAATAAGTTTTCTCTGCACGATAGCCAGCAGCCTCATAGTCGATCTGTCAGCACACTGATTTTCAATTCAGCAGTTTGTGGGTTTGCATCTCCCATTGTGTGAATATATAGCCAAATTTTTCAGGACAATAACAACTTTCGTACATAAATTGCTAGCACACACCAACCTCTCGATTTGATGGATTTTGGTAGAATCAAGTATCGAATTTACTATTTCTCTTACTTTCAAGAGACTAATGTTAATAGGCGTGTTTATCGGTTAGCATACTGTATTAAGTTTTCTTTAATTCTGGATATTCCTTCATCTTAAATGTTCCAATAGAAATCTCTTTTCCCGAATACTAAGTTTCTGTGTAGTTATTATTTAATGTAAAAGTAACTTGAGCGTGCATCTCATTGGCGATTTCATAAAAAAGAACTTTGAATATGTTTAATAAAAATGAATAGAAAAACAAACTCCGTAACCATGCTGCTCGGAATATTATACCATGGGTTCGATCCTGTGTTAAGTAACGGAAGATAGTTGCGGGTTCTACTTCCTGCATGTATATTTTCCAAAGTGGATGCGTGAGAGTTTTACAGGTATCGACACATTAATACGGCTCACCCTCTATGTCTTTCCCGAAGGCAACACTTAAAGGAGATGCATATACACTACAACAGTTACAGTTTTCACAAAGTATTTAGAGTATTTAAGCTTTCTTTTTTTCTCTTGTCTAGGTGATACTTAAATCAGCGGTTCCCAACCGCTGTTCCGCGGCACACCAGTGTGCCGTCTGAAGCACCGTGGTGTGCCGTGAGGCCCTCGTAGTCAAGACTTTACCATCAGCCTTAGTTCATTTGTTGGATGATGTTGTGCGCATGGTAAACATTGTAAAGTCATGACTCATGAAAAGTCGCAGCTTTGTGTGAGGAGATGGGAGCAAAGCCTTGCTGTTTCATACGGAGGTCCGGTGGTTGTCGCGTGGCAAGGTCTTGGTTCATGTGTATGAGCTGCGGGAGGAACTTAAAGTGTTTCTGACAAATGAGGGGTCAGATTACGCAAAGCAGGTTGCAAGTGATGAGTGGTGTGCAAGGCTGGCATACCTGGCAGATATATTTCATCAACTGAATGAATTGAACACACGAATGCAAGGCCGAAATGAAAACCTGCTTACAAGTACAGATAAAATAAATGGATTCCGTTCAAAGGTGCAACTCTGGCATCAACCCGTGGAAAGTGGCAATCTTGAAATGTTCACACTCACCATGCAATGGCAAGGTGTTCACACTGCTGCACTGTGTGAGATAATAGTTAAGCATTTAAAAACTCTTGAGGAGAAGTTGTCATTTTATTTCTCTTCAGTCTCCACTGAATGCCTTGACTGGGTTAGAAACCCTTATAGCTCAGCATCAGTTGTTGGAAATGAAATGACTTTACAGGAGCAGGAGGAACTAATTGAACTGAGACAAAATCGTGGTTGCAAGCTAAGATTTGCTGATCTACCTTTGGATAGTTTTTGGTTGGATACTGCCAAGGAGTTTCCCCTTCTGGCAAACAAAGCTATTTTGACATTGCTCCCTTTTTCCACTACATATCTGTGTGAGATTAGCTTTTCAAGCATGATTGCTATGAAAACCAAATACAGAGAGAGACTGAGAACTGTTTACGAAGAGCTACGTGTGTGTCTTTCTTCGATTCCAACCAGAATATCAGCTTTGTGTTCAGCCAAACAGGCCCAGGTTTCGCACTGAAAGTATTTTATAATTTTTCACTATTCTGTTAATTAATATTTCATAATAAAGTAATTATAAAATACTTTCTTTGTGCTTATTTAATTCCTATTCAATAGAATTACTGTATTATACTCAATATAGGCACAGAGTTAATTTTTTAACATTTTCTAATGGTGGTGTGCCTCGTGATTTTTTTCCCCGCGACAAGTGTGCCTTGGCCAAAAAAGGTTGGGAAACGCTGACTTAAATGATTAGTGTTTTGGTTTTCAATACAACAGTTCACAGTATCGATTCCCACCATGGACTTGATTGCTTGTAGTTGTTTGAATCTATTTGTAGTGTAATTCCTTTCCGAATGTATCTTCGTATAGATAAGTGATCACAAAGAGAAAAACCAACCCTCCTACTTAAATCATTCGAAAACTGAATTCCTCTTCGTACACTTATTTGATGGCATAAGCTTCTTTTTAAATGGATAAACGCATGCTCTGAATAGTCTCAGGAGAGAAAGAAAGGAATTAGTTTTTCCTCTGATGTGTTTCCATTGATTTTCAAATAAGCGTCAGACTTAGAAACAATTTCTTAACCTAATCAATCAAGGTTAAGTGCTTTTCTGATAATATTTCCTGGATTCAGTGACGTGTTCTGTTTTCTTTCACGGTGTCGAAAAGAAAAACATTCTTTTTTTTTTTTCTTCCCCAAATGAAACTGAAGCGTATGTTTCAAGAAATAATTCTCGAGCAAAATGATATCTGGCTTTGAAGTGCTTCAGTATTATTCATACTCGAGTTGCTACGAAATCTAAGCATGCTCGTTTGACATTAGGAGAAGATTCGGTGATCAGGACATTCGAAGTCATCTGAAGGGAGATGTCTTATCTATATATAAACAAAATTCTTATTCCGTTTGTGCTCCGAATATTTGTCTCGAGTTGAGTTGAGAACGGCAGCAACGATTGAAACGAAATTTATACTAGGCTGTCTTAAATTAAGCTGTTTCATCACGATTTTTTGATTACAACTTCCACTATTCACTTAAACATAATGAACGCTGATTAGAAATCACTATAGAGTTATTTATGACGCTACTCAATCAATCTAAATGATGTAACATTCCACTTCGAATCTTTTTCCGCTTCAAGAAACGGAAATGAATGATTCTTTTTCCTTTTTTAAAATTACGGTCTATGTGTAAACACTGGGAGTTGAGGAAACAGAAGTATGTCATCTGATTTTTCTTTCTTTCTATATTTCCACATATTTTTTTAAATGATTATTACTTTGCCAGATTTTAAAAAGAGCATTGTTTCATTCTTGCACCGTATGTGTTTACGCTTTTCGCAATACGTCACCAGTAAGAAAGACATTGAAACGCGGATGACCTTATAATGTTTAGTTGATCTATAACTGGAAATATATTTTGTTTTGCAAAATCTTCTTGCATAAAGGTAAGTAAAGGTAAATAAATCACTTATACAATACCGCCTTCTCTTCCGAATCGTAATTTTCCCCTACACCTAATCACTTTTTTTCCACTGGATTCAAATGTCCACGAAATATGGCAGGCTTATTTATAGTATGTAAAATAAATTTGAATATTACTAAAATAAAATGTATCTAGTATGTATAATAAGTGAATATGAGAAATAAAATAAGAAATAAAATTGAAATATCTCACTTTTTTGAAAATTGTACAGATTTTTCTACCAATGCTGAAAAATTACCATATATTTTGTAACCAGGTTTTTTCTAAACTTTTTTTACCAACATAATTTCCATATTAAAATGTTTCAAATGCTATTCGTGAATATATAATCTGGGCATATACATGCAAATTTCGTATTGAAATTTCGTTAGCACATGGCAAAAACATATTTCCTTAAAAATGTTAAACATTATTGGAAAATTACAAATTGATTTATATTGATAAAATAAAAATTTCTTTATTGAACGGGCAAAGTTAAAGATATTTTCCACGCACTTTTTAAAATTCTAATTATTTAAATATTTTGCATTGGCACAGTGTGATCAAATAGTAGAATAGACTTCTTCAGTCTTGAGTTCAATTCCTTGTCATTGCTGAACAATGGGAGCTGGATATTGAGCTTCTGTTTTCCGCTGGCATTTATACTGAGGTGGATACTTGGGAGTTTTCTTGGTTTCTTCCTTTGCAATGTGTAAATCTGATTCATTACCTATGAAAAGTATTCAAGGAAGGCAATGGCAAGGGGACATTAAAATGCCAATAAAAGAGCATTTTAGCCATTTTATAGGATTTATATAACATATAAGGCTAAAAAATTAAAAGGCATTTCTTATATATAATATTTATATTTTTTATATGTAATATTAATGCATTTTTATGTAAATTAAATACCTTAATGATATTAAAATATCTTGCAATATCTATTGGCATTAAGGTATCAAACCCTTTTGTGTGGTTTTGGCATGGGCAATTAATAAAATGGCGCTCTTCCGAACATAAGCTACATGGTTCGATCACAGCTACTTGAACAACGTTAGATGGATATAGTTCTTCCACATGCAGGTTTGGTAGTTGTGAATGCTTGGGAGTTTTCTGCGTTTATTCCCTCGCGAATATTATCTAAAATGTTTTGATTGCCTGTCAAAACTAAAGTGCTGTTTTTAGTATAATTTAGAATTGATTTTTACATTATTGATTTGAAATTTATTTTATTAAATATTTATACTAGCATATTTTGAATAGCACACTTTCGGAAATACCCCATTTCCATGGTTTAGACTTAACCTAATCTTATAAATCAATTCAATTTTTTATCCAATGGAATGGATGCTTGTTGGTCTGCTCTTGAGTTCAACAGTTCATGGGTTTGATTTTCACTTTTCGAGAAGTTGTCCTTAGTGAGGCTCCAAATCTACTTTACACTGTGGGACGCGTGCAGACGGCGACAGGAGTAGGACAAATGTACCAAACGAATACAAGTTGCATGAGATTACCACCAACTGTGTGGATGTTGTTGGAGCTCCCTGTAGGAGGAGGAACAGAGTACAATGCAAAAGGACTGCTCCACCAGACCAGGTGGAAAACGAACAACAGCATTCGAAGAATTACTTAATCTTACCCAACTTTATTTTACAGTATCATGAGAGAAACTTTCAGGTTTTACTTTAGAACAGTGTCTCACATTTCTGCACTTATCTTCATAATCAAAATAATTAAAAACAATTAAGGAACTTATTTTACTGTACATAAATCACTAAATTTAGTTTGCAATTTAAATTATATATTATTTATTTAGTTAGCAATTTATTCAAATTACGTATCAATAATTTTAAATTTATCAATTATTTATTTAGTTATCAATTTATTTTTAATGTATCTGTATCACATATATACATATGCTTTACGTATATGTAATAAAATAACTAAGTAAAGTCAATGGTAATAAATTCAATAGTAATAAAGTCAAATATTTTAAAGTCAATATTATTTATTTAGTTAGTAATTTATTCAAATTACATATCAATAATTTCAAATTTATCAATTATTTATTTAGTTATGAATTTATTTTTAGTAATGTATTTGCATCACACATATATACATATGCCTTACGTATATGTTATAAAATAACTTAGTTAAATAAATGAAGTCAATGACATAAATTCTTTTAGAAATTTTTCAACAAAATAAATGAAAATTATAGAAACTAGAAAAGGGAAAATCGTAGAGAATCTTAAAAAAGTAGAGAAAGTTTTCAATAAGAACAAGGAACAAGAAGAAAAATTTACAACCCCTACATTTATCTCTTTACTTATCCGATCTGTATATATATATATATATATATATATATATATATATATATATATATATTATTTCAAGTTATTTCTCAATTTTTTCTATTGTTTAATTCAGTTCTTACTTAATTTTCTCATTTTACTTCGCATTTTTACCCATTATGAATGTCTGCAATTTTTATGCTGAAATTCTTTATAAGTATGTGTTTCTCTACTTGCAATATTTATTCCGTTAAAAATTTTTTTAAGGATTTTTATATTGTTACTTGAAGGAAGTAATTCACGTAATTTAACAATATAAACAACTTATTAGTAACACTTAAAATCATTTCTTTCATTATATATACATAATGAATAAAAATTATTTACAGACAGCGCATTTTTTTGTGATGAAAGCAAATATAGATTTTCCGATTACCTATCTAAAGTTTTAACAGTAAGGAGAAACGCGTATTTATTATCCAGATTGCAGTCGGCTTAATCTCAGTTGCGAGACATTTGGCATTTTTCTAATCATTGTTTATTTTAGTGATAAGCGGTTTACAGTATTCTACATCCTTTTCGTTCGTTAACCCATTTCATTCCCTCCCTCCAAGACACTCATTCGAATGTTTTCAATTAATCTCTGCGTAATAACTATTAACCATAGTTATTACTAGTTATATTTTTAGTTAACTATCTCCATGTACACACAACCTGCTTATAACTATGTATCATGCTACTATTTAAGATACATTAGAGTTTATTATTAGTTAAATTTAATAAATATCTAATGATAGTAAAATAATTAACAATTTAGTTATTAAAGAGTTAAAATATATAACACTTTAATAACTCTAATTACTAGATTGTTAATTATTTTATTTTGCTATCGCATATAATTAATAATTGTGATTAAATTATAAGTATTATTAACTATTATTAGTTAATCAATTAGAAATAAATCTATCTGACATTCAGTTATTAAATAAATAGTTATACACTTGTTAACTGAAAGTGATTCTGATTGACAGTATACAATAATTAAAATTATTAAAGACCTAACTATCGTATAACTAGCTTTATAATGGCGCAAAGCGGTATGTACCATTAGTCATAACCTTTTCAATTTAACTACTCAATAATTAGCTCTTTATTATAATTGTTAATTAAATTAACTATAAGCTGAGTGCTATATGTTTAAACTCTACTAACTCTGTATCTTATCATTAGCTAGAGTTATTGATATTGAATATATTTGATAATTCTAAATGCATTGTTGATAATTCTAAATACTTCGTCATATGACCGTGATTCAAAATTAGGAAAACGATTGGCATTGTTTAGAAGAGGCGATCAGCAAAAACAACCAGTAAAAATAAACACAAAATAAACAAAAAAGAGGTTGCGATAGCCTGATAAAAAAAGGCGTCGATCTCATGCTCATGAAGTAGCAGGCTCAATACCTCGTGCTCTTGTCTGAAGACGATAGTGATAAAATGACCTATCCAAGTTAAACTTTCGATGAATTGAATACCTCTTCATTAATGTAATGTTGAAGTTTGAAGCGAAGAGTGCCAACTCATGTGTCGACCTCATCACTTCAGCATGGTTCGAGATTTTAAGAGGTTGAATATATTTAGCGGCTTCACGATCATCAGAAATATAAAACTAGAAATTTATGTTGTAAAAATGATATTTATATAGGGCCGACAAGAAGATATTAATTTTATTTGCTTTTTGTATCTATTTACAAATATTTTTGCTTTATTTTGCTATTTTTTAGCAATCAATATTATAACTTAGTATTTCAGTATCTGCTTTGAAGTCTGATAAATTAAAAGCTCGTTTTTAAGAATCCAGGACGTTAGAAAAGCTATTTTTAAAAATGCTATTTAAAAATTTGATTTTTCAATAGACACGTTTCTAATATAAATCAAACATTTATTAACATCAATACTTTGATTACAAAAAGCAACATAACATATTCAATAAAATTCTATAAAATATAATACATGTATTATAAATAAATAGATAAAATAAATTATGCATCCCTTTCAAGCTGTTATTTAGGAAGAAATAGCACATAAATAAAATATAATAGTGACATAAAAATTAGTTATTTTTTAACAATCTTTTTATGTAACGAAATTAAGTTGAAAATATGAAAAAATATTATTTTGTTTTATAAATTAGAAATAGTCGAAAATTTTCCAGGAAATATGAACAAATTCAAATTAAACAATTTGATTTTTTTTCTAGCTATTATGTCACGAATGTTTTAAGCTGGAGTCGAACACATGAGCTGTTGAATTGAAGAACAGAGCGACAATTATTTTTGCAGTTAGTTAGTTCAATAATTTAAAAAAAAGAAAATTTATTATGGATTCATCATATTAAATAGCATTTAAATAGTACATAAATTCAATAGTTTAAGTAAATATAAAAAGTGGTTAACTATCATTAGTCAACGATTCATAAGGGGGTAAGCAGCTCTGTCAGTCCGATCCATCACGGTCATTTTTCCCATTTTCTAAGGGGGAGAAATCTTATCCCCTTTGTCCAAAATGAAAACAACCCCAGGCCTCTGCTGAACACATCTTGGAATGTTTAGATCTTTGTGGGGAAAAAATTTATTCTTTTTCTCTTGTCTTCAATTTTTTAAAAGCATGCAGATTCATGAATCTGGTCGGACTTCGTCAGTCTAGGTTGTAGAGGGGGAAAAAAACTGAGAATTTCTTATATATTTCATATTATATTGGTAGCTATGAAATCTACAGCTGTAACAGTTTACATAAAATTGAATAAAACGATATAAACATAAAACGACAAAACTGAAAATATTGTTTTATTATGTAAATCACGCAATAACTAAAATTCAACAAGAATACATTACATTTTATTATCCACCATAACTACAAGATACTGATTGAATTTATAGTACTTTGTGTATAGTGAGTTACTCGTAAAACCAAAAGCGTGGAGAAAAACTCTTAAAATTAATACACTTTATTTATTTTTTAACGTATATACCCATATATATATATATATATATATATATATATATATATATATATATATA
>JAPDSC010012407.1:69063-93159 GCA_026290005.1 Latrodectus geometricus | reverse complement strand
AGCATGAGCTCATAAAGAATTTCAGAGTAAAAATTGAATTCCAAATATCATAATTCATTGAATTTCTCATGACAGTCTCTCTTCCCGCAACCCCACAAACCCTCTTCGAAACTGAAAAGTTGGCTTCTCGAGAAAACAACTACAATGCCGCATTAATAAAAACTTTTGTATTATACCTGAACTTTAATCAAGAACTCTATTTAGTAACTCTTTAAAGGTCATTCTATTCTCTGAGAACTGTTTCCTTACCTCATACTGCAATATTTCAAATGGATCATTGATTCCTCCTCTCTCAGCCGCCTCATACTGAGTCGCTCTCATACACATGTTCATAGTAGAACTTTTTCATTCAAAGAAGTTGATATTTTTTTTATATAATATTTATATACCTTATGTATTTCTGAAATTTGTGATAACAAAATTCTAAGTTATGTGTATCTAACTAAATATATTAATCTAATTGAGTAAAATGATCTTTTTATTTTAAAATTTTAGATATATTTGGTTCCGATATAACTTATAAAACTTAGATACATTAACATTTACCTTACATTTGAAGGAATGCAAAATATAAGCCTCAGTAGAAAACCCTCGAGTCCCTCTTGTGATAAAAAAAAAAAACCCTAAAACAAAATGCAAATTAAACCACAGTATCGTAAGGAAAGGAAAATATGAGATCAGACTCTCTTTATCACTTAAACTGTTGCAGATTAACTAGTTAATGCTTGTCCAATTATTTCTTTAAAATAATAATTTAAAATGTTCTATTCTCAACGAATGTGTTTCAAATGATTTAATCACAAATTAGGTCAGACTGATCTCAAGAAATAAGATCTGTCCAATTGGATCGACTCTTTGGAAGCGTTCATTCCTCTTATGAAGATACATCATGAATCGTGGTTAAGGAAGGTCAGGCTGTACATGGTTCATTGAAGTCGTAAAATGTAATTTTTTCACTTGAAATTATATTATAAGTCATAAATAGTTGCAATTGATTAGAATCTATATTTCAAATCTAATTATAAAAATTCTTCTGTTCTAATTCAAGAATCCCATAATATTTCTATTACTTAAAATCTAATTACTTATCAAGAGATGCTTTCAGTGTTATTTTAAGATAAAAACAAAGTTTCATTAGTACTACATTTTTTAAACGTCTTGACGTTTAAATTTTCATATATTTTATTATTATTTTCCTAAATTCATTTAATGCAAAGCATAAAAATGTTTTTGATATTCACATTTGAAATTAGATTTTTCTGTTAAAATTATGAGGAACAATTTCGATTTTAATTTAAATCCGACCTAAAAGTACCGTAAGAAAATTATTCATAAATATTAATTTTTTAATCTACAATATACATTTTCATAATAAACTTTTATAAAGTGACAAAAAAAAAAAAAAAGCTTTTCAAATCCTAACACAAAAACATTAAAATTTTTAAATCAAAATATTTGTAACAAAAAAAAAATTGTTGATATTATAAATCGGTCACTTTCAGTACACAATCTAGCCCATTTCTAACCAACGAATTTAGAGATTACAATCTTCCTGTACATAACAATTTTAAGATGCTTGAAAAAACACTCATATCATTTTTGATCAATAAGATTCTATTAATGCATGAAATAATAAATATATATTTCCTTTTCGAGAATTCTCTGATATTAAATTATCTGAAGTACAATAAATATTTCCAATATTTAAAAGAAACTTTATTTTCCCATAAAAAAAAAAAAAACCAAAGTTTGATGACATTAATATTAAAATACTCTTAAAAAGTTTTTAAAGTGTAAAAATTTTAAAATTATTTTCTACTATTTTTTAACTTTTTGGCTACAAATAATTCATTTTTGCATACTTAATTATCAAATTAAAATAATATGCCAAATATCATAATAATTTAAAACTGAAAAAGAGACGAACTACAGAACAGCACACAAATTAATAAATTTTGAGTTTTATTAATCAAATGTTTAAATATGTTACATTAATCGATAAATGTCTCAAACTTTAAGATCCCGTAATGAAAAAATAATAACAATACAATAAAAGAAAGCTTCAACTCAAAATTAAAGTTTCTTTAAGCAGAGAAATTTAAAAAACATGTCAAGCAAAATATAAAATAAAAAACGGAATTATCTTTATAAAAAGGTATGTAGAAAGGGGAATTGAGAAACGAAATGAGTATTTTTCGGAAAGATACATCGGGAATTTAAATACGTTATGCCAAACATTTTTAAAACTTGTTAAGAAGAAAACTATTGATAAAAAAGATAACAGTTTTACACATTTGTACTATCTTTGTTCATTAAACCTAAATAATGAAGAAAAATTCAAGAATTGGTTTCTAGACATAGTTTATCAACAAATTTTAGGTAATATATAAAAATCTCTTTTAATACTATGTCCTACCATGCGGTTATATTTATCGAAAAATGCTTACATAAATATTGCGTAAACAAAGATAAAAATTAATCTCCATGGACCTAGTGGTAAAACAATAATAGTAGGTAGATGGGTGAACTACCCGGTTCGATTCCAATAAATGATGAATAATGGGAAATCTCTTCTTCCTTCTACATGCGCATCTGTGGTGTTAAGGTGTTTGGGAGTTTTCCAGGTTTTCTCCCTTGCGTTCACTGAATACAGTCCACTACTATCTATGAAAAGTTCTCACTGTTAGGCAGCACACAATGCAGACACAAAATAAATTTAAAACTTATTTCGATTACATAATTAAAAAAAATATTAAGCTTAAGTAAATAATTTTGGATTAAAGCAAGCATTATGGCCACAATTCGCCAAGGAATGTAGCCGAATTTGAAGAATTCTTCATCACCAAACAAATTCATTAAGAATAATTAATTACCAAAAATGCGTTAATTTCCGCGAGGAAAATTAATTATGGTGCATTATGGATAATTTTTTAATAGATAATTTGAAAATAATCGATAATAATTCGATCATTAATAACTACTTATTCGAATTTGGATAATTTGGATATCTATATTGATACTTGAGATTGGGAAAAGCTTCTGAGGAGGGCCCACAAAGGGCAGTCGTGCCAATGCTGATGATATTAATACACTACTGGCCATTATAAAATTACTAAACCAGGAAGAAATGCAGATAACAAAATGATATTGATTGAACAAATATATTATACTAGAAATAACGAGTGATTAAATTTTCAAAAAAATCTATCTGGATAGATCCTGAGAAATCAGTACCCAGAACAACCACCTCTGGCAGTAATAACAGCAGTTATGCGCCTGGACATTGAGTCAAACAGAGATTGGATTGCATGTACAGGTACAGATGCCCATGAAGCTTCAACACGATGCCATAGTTCATCAACCGTAGTGACTGGCGTTTGGTGACGAGTCAGTCGCTCGGCAACCATTGACCAGACGTTTTCTGTTGGTGAAAGATCTGAAGAACGTGCTGGCCAGGGCAACAGCCGAACATGTTCCGTATCAAGGAAGGTCCGTACAATACCGGCAACATGCGGTCGGGCATTATCCTGCTGAAACGTAGGGTTTCGCAGGGCTCGAATAAAGGGTAGAGCCACGGGTCTTAACACACCCGAAATGTAACGTGCACTGTTTAAAGCACCGTCAATGCGAACAAGAGGTTACCGAGACGAGTATCCAATGGCACCCCATACCATCACGCCAGGTGATGGGCCAGTATGACGAGGACAAATGCACGCTGCCAGTGTGCGTTCACCACGATGCTGCCAAACACGGATGCGACCATCATGATGCTGTACACAGAATCTGGATTCATCTGAAAAGATGACGTCTCGCCATTCGTGCGCCCAGGTTCGTCGTTGGTCACACCATTGAAGGTGCTCTTGTCTATGACGCAGCGTCAAGGGAAGCCGCAGCCAAGGTCTCCGAGCTGAGAGTCCATGCTGCTGCAAACGTCGTCGAACTGTTCGTGCAGACACTTGTTGTCTTTCAAACGACCCCGTTTCTTGACTCATGGCTCGTGACGTGGTTGCACGATACATTACGGCCAGGCGGATAATATGCCTGTCTTCTCGGCTGCTAGTGATAGGTGGCCGTTGAGATCCCGCATGGCATTCCGTACTACCGTCCTGAACCCATCGATTCCATATTCTGCTAACAGTCATTGGATCTCGACCGACGCGATCAGCAATACTGCGATAAGATAAACCGCAATCCCGGTATGCTACAATTCGACCTTTATCAAAGTCAGAAACTTGCTGGTACGCATTTCTCCTTCTTACACGAGGCATCACAACAACTTTTCACGAGGCAACAACGTTTAAATGCAATTTGTGTATGAGGAATCGGCTGAACAATTTCCTCATTTAAACACAATGTAGGTGTCGCTACTGGCGCCTGCTTTGTCTGAATGCGCTGAAAAGCTAATCATTTGCATATCACAGCACCTTCTTCCTTTCGTATAAATTCACGTTTGTAGCATGTCGCCTTCTTGGTGTAGCAATTTTAATGGCCAGTAGTGTACTTGACGTGTGAAAGTGATATGCTCTATAATGATCACACACACACTTTTTTACATACATCTTTTGAAATGGAATAATAAATGTAAAGGTAATAATTTTATTCAAATAAAGTTTTCGAGGTTAGAAATGTATTTAAATATTTAATTTTTCTACTGTCAAAAATTAAATATTAAGTCAAAAATTACTGAATAGTTTTACTTTATTAAAAAGTTAAAGTTGGATGATCCTCTTTTCTGCTATAATTCTATTACTAATTGGGTGGTTAAATTAAAGTATTATTTAGAGTACCCGATACGAGCTGAAGCCATAATCCCAAGTATGAAATTGTTTTGAGAAATGGAAAAATGTTATTAAAGTCAAAATGTCAAGAGAAGTACCATTTTGTTTTCTTTGACAGTAATGAAAACAAAACGGTACTTCTCTTTTGTTTACTCGTAATGTTATATCAATATAAATAGCAAAATGCAATACATATAACAGCATAATTAATTAATGATAAAAAATTTATTCAATTATTAGAAACAGTAAGAGGATATTGCACAGTATGCCAATTAATATTTATTTCTGTTAATATAATTATTATTCACATTTCAGGTTTTGTCTGCTACGCTATTGTAGGTAGATAAAAGAAATTCCAAATTTTTTTCAGTGTTCAGGGATATACCATTCTCTATACTGTAGACATATCAGCATAAATGCTGACTTACCAACTCAAAACACTGCATTGCACTGCTTTAAAATTCTGAGTTTTCTTCTATGAAAAATTGCTGATATATAAAAATTAATTAACTTAGGAAAGACTCAATTTTCCCAAATGATGTTCTACTAATACCGAAATAATTAATATTATGCAAGTGCATTTTAATACAGAATTTCGTTTTCCATTTAAATAATTCTTTGATAAAAATTTGTAAAGAGTAATTTCATCATGAGAAAGTTTTAAGGCTCTTGCACTTGAAAATAAAAAAACAATAAAAAAAATTCGTTAAATTCTAAGTTTTTCGACTTATTTGAAAAATGCCAAACTGACATTATAATTGATGATTTAAATATAAAAGTATAAATCACTATATATAATTTTTAATAAAATTAAAATTTACCATATTTTTATTTGTGTACATTAAAATTTAATTCCTTGAGTACTTTTGGCAAAGTCACCCTTTTTTTGTAATTGCAAAATGAAATCTAAATCGTCAAATGAATCAAGACATTTAATGCCTTCTCTATCAGCTTCTACATGCATCAACAAAAAAATTTATGAGCACAAATAACATTTATTTTAAATATCTAATGTTAAATGATTAAAGATATCTGTCGTATTGTGAGTAAAGTGAGTATCGCAATATGTATTGTGAGAATTACAATACATCTGATCGAAATAAAAATGAAAAGAATTGCAAATGTATCTGAAACTTTTTATACACTTTTTAGTTAAAATTACGTAAAAAATTAATTTTTTTTTCATTAAAGTACCATAAATAAGAATATATTGATATATATCTACATTTATTACAACTTTACAATTTAAAATTTACTCAACAAAATTTCACTTCCTGCTTCAAAAAATACCAGGGTATATGAATGTTATATAAGAATTATTCTTTCATTAATTGTAATGAGTACAAGTTCTGAAAACAAAATGATTTTACTTTTTAATTCAAACGCACTCAAGTGATTAATTTTTTCTGGAAATTTATTATCACTTTAACTATCATGAAAAAATATATATGGTATTAAAAAAACATTTCGAAATATTGATTTCTTGATAATGATTATCAAATAATATCTTTAAAAAGACCTACATATTTTGCGAAATAATGCAATACACCTATCTCAGCAAAATATCCTGATATTAACCATGATTATACTCAGCTGCAAAATGAGATTATTTAACAAATAACATAATAAATACTTGTAGTCACACAAATTAAAAATGTCGAGATAAAAAAGGATTGATAAAAATTTAATCAGCTGTATAAAAATCAAAAAACTAATTCATGTTTACAGTCAATGATAAAAATAATTAATAAGAAAAGACAAAAATGCATCAATCATAAGATATTAATCAGATTAACATTTAGATAACGGAAAAGTTATGATACATTTTTTAATTTTATTTAAGTGCAAATAAACTTGATGTGAAAATATAACTGATTGCTACACTTATAAGCTCTAATACTTAAATTCAAGAATTTTACATGAAGTTTGTCAGCTTAAAATTCAACTTGATAATTTTGCAATTCAAAACAAATAAATATCGTAGCTTTGCAATTTATACTTTAGAAATAAAAAATATTTTAGTAATTAAATAATAGCGCTAATTATATTTTACAGGTGAGATAGACAATATGTATACCCATAATTTAGAAATGCGGTTTTAATATATTAGTTGTGGAAACATTAACGTTTCATACATTAATGCATGCATTAACATTTTACCATTGTGCAAAACCCAGATACTTCGTCACATTTTAAGTGGTTTTAGAAGAATTGCTGCACACTAACTCCTCAAAACATACGAATCTACTAATCCTAGTAATTAACCTATCTGGTTAATTAGTAGGAATTCATTATGTACAACACTACGGTAATCAACGAAAATATTGAATATTACCTTGATTTCTGAGAGCATTAAAGTATTTTTGGTTTTCCTTAATTTTCAAAAGCCGTTCACATGATTTTTGTTTTGCTTTTGATGAAAGACGTTGGTTCATTTCATCGCTGGTAATAATGTATTTTATTAAGAAATTGTCTTATGGCACAAGTTGCTTTTTTATTAAATTAAAAGCTTTGGAGCTAGAGAAACGACGTTTTACAATCTAAAATACCTTTTCTAAATTTCTTGGCAGGTATACCAGAACTTGTTTAATAGTAATTTTTATTGTCAGAAGACGTTCACCGAATACTTATTATCGGACTTGTTGATCGATCGTATTAAATCTCATCTTTTGCTGTCTGACCTATGTAATGTTCGTCCTGAGTTAATTGACATGTTAGCCCATTAGCCTTAGTAACAATGGTTGATGCTCTTGTAACATCTGAAGTGAAAAATATCTGAAGTTGTGTACCATTTCTTTTAGTCTTCGCATACTAGAAGAAATGGGACACAACTTCAGATATTTTTAACCGTGCTATTTTTTTCATCAACCACTTCTCATAGATCCATCTGTGAATACTGGTATTTTTCTTACATACCTAAGGGATCCAAAACAGCCACACCAATTATTATGAAGTTTATATTGACAAATTCACACTCAGCTACACTTTCATTGCTGAAATTACGTCATACTTACTGTGCAGTTCAGAAAAAAAAAGTGAATATATACTAAAAAATCTTCATGATCTTTTGTGTACACTGATATCTTTAATGTTTTAGAAAATTTAAAAAATAATAATTGTACCTTAAGATTTTGGGGACATTAAATTCTTTCTATGAATTTATTTGATATATATTTGTTCGAATCCTGACTCGGGCATGGATGTACTTTCTCTCTCTTTCTTGTCTTTGTCCTTTCTTTATGTGTGAATGGTTGCCTACCCTACAAACGGGTTTTTATGGCATGTGTGTACTGAGGAAGTCGGACTAAATACCAAATATGGTTCAGTTGGAAAAGTGGAGCAGCGTACCCCATATTGCCTGCCTGGCTGGCACACGACAACAACAACAACAACATTTCGTCGTTAAAGCCTGTATTAGCCAATAACTAGGATGTTTGATTTTGTCTCTTTAGTCATTCTTCTCACATTCAGAATTATTTTGATTTAGACATGAATTAATTGGATTCCAAAGTACTTCAAACATCCACGCCTGAGGTGAAGATTTGACTCTGTTTATTGGTCTGTTTAATGGTCCTTTTTTTATATGCGATGATTAATTCATCCGGGACATTCAGTTTAAAGTGGATTTGAAACACTACACTAATCTACATCCAAGGTGGGATTCGGATCCACGAGCAGTTGAACTGAAGGTTAAACATTCGGCTCCTTTCGAGAAGAATTACCTATTCGTCTATCAGTTCAACCTACACTTGAGTCGTTGAAAGGGTGGCAAGAGCAAGAACTTTTAGATTCAGTTGATTTATTTTATCGTTGTGCAATTTAATTTTGCACATAAAATTGGAAGAAGAAATACATTTAAATGAATTACTACAAACATCCACACCATAGCTAGAAATCCAACTCGTGAACTATTAAACAGAAAGTCCACAATTCTCAGATGATTAAAATTTGCATGAAAGCTCCAGCCTGAAATGACATAAAGTGTGTGAAGAATGGTTTTAAAAGATTTATATATTCTGGCAAGATTTTTTCAGTGTGCAAATTTTCAATAAATACATCGTCTATTACAATCTTCACTTAATTGTTTATTTTAGAAATGTAAAATGTTAATGTCAAATTGATTCACTTTTGTGACATGGTTACACATTTCCCTCACACAAAGATTTTTTTTAAATGACATTACACCATAAAGGGAAACGTATGATGAACTACATGTTTATCATATTTTAATTTATGCTTTCATTTTAACCAATTGTATCATAAATTTTAACACTTGGTGATTAAGACTGACTGAATGCAATGAACCACAACAATTCATTGCATTTTTCATAGCAACAGATTTCATACATTTTATTTAATTTGAAGCATTTTACACAATTTGTATTTAAAGCTTACAATTTGAATTCACACATTTATAACTTTTTAAAATAATAATTATTTTGCTTTAATATTTTAATGTTGTTAGGTTTTCGAAAGAAAATACCGAAAACCTGAAGTTAGCACAAATTCAATGCTTTGCACTTAGTGCCAAAAGAAAAGCCTACCCAACAGATCAATTGATTCAATCATTAGTGAAGTGGATGATCCAAAAGGTAGTATCCACTTCAGTTTAATAATGATTATCTGGAGTGCAATCTTGTGAAAGTATCCGCAGAAGTAACCTTTTAGCATTGAATTTAGATAATATGTCTAAGTCAACATCTGGATTTATACTTCTAGCTTTTTCTCGGAAGCAATACATCCCTGACCTAAACTGTGACCGTACTATCTCTGCAACCATAGCCATATCGAGGACTAAACACTTCAAAGAAATTAAAATATCTCCCAATGGCCATCGAAGCTACAGGAGTTGTCCTCACTGCACAGACACCGAACTCTCTCCGACCATATCTTTAATTGCCCAGCCATATTGGTAAAGCTCTTCAGGATCCATCTCGATCCCACGGAAGTTATTGATGTAGCTAGAGCTGTCTTGGACATTTTTCGATCAATTTAATTCAAAAGTGTCGATTTGCTCTTTTTACTTTACTGGACAAGACAACAACATGTAGATTTTAATTTTTATCTGTAAACTCTCGTAAAAATAAAGATCAATAAAAAGAGACGAACAATTAGTTAATATGAATATGCCTTATAAAATTAATAGTATTCACCGAGGCAAAGAATATTTCGCTTTTGTTTTTTTTAATCAAGTGACAATTTTTTAATGAAAAAATTATAGTAAATACAATTATATCTGTAAATCTTGGAAATAGAGTTCATATCTTATGGTCAAGATCCTATACTACAAATGGTAGGAATGTGAGATATGTTTACCATTCAACCAATAAATTTATCAGAATGAATACAAGTTTTTTATTTCCTTTTTTAATAGCATATAAACAAGGTTGGTTTACTATTTCTGAAATATTTTCAAAGACAGTATATACTGTAAAAGTCGAAAAAATTCCTTATTTGATTTGTGATTCATCATCAATGTTAACTCACTATTAAAAAATACTAAGTAATCTATAATATTATTAATCATTATGTAAAATATTAAGTTATTTAAGCAATAGAATATTGTTTCAAATTTAATTAAATAATTAAATTAGATATCGCCATAAATGAACTATTCCATCAATCAGTTAAATTTAATAATATATATTTATAAAAACAATCAAATAATAGTTAAAATAAAAAATAACTTTTTAAAGAATTTTTTATTATAAAAGCAGATATTACAAAGACAATTCAAATTTTGATTAAAAAAATTATTATTAAATTACAAAAGCTAAAAAATTAATTTTGAAATACTTAATTCTAATTTTAAATATCTAATATTCTTAAAAAGGAAACAGCACCTTATATCAAATATTTTAAATAATCCTTCTCAAGATGAATAATCAAAAGTATTTAATGTGAATAAATGATTCCTAATTTTACCTGTAATTAGAAGCTCATATTGGATTTCACTTTCCTGAAAGACAGGAGCTACCCATTGTTTGAAAATGTGATTGGCTTTTCCACATCCACTTTTTGGGTTCACAAGGATAAGAAATTTTCTGGCAGGAGGAATTGCATCAGGAATAAGGACCTCTAAAAATTAAAAATCAAAGTTCAAGAGTACCAAAAGAATATGAAGAAATTCCATAACATTAGATAGATGAATCAAAATTTAAGAACATAAGATACTTATTAAAGAGTGAATGCATTGTTGTCCAATATTTCCTGAAAACTTTCAATAGTAAAATCTCCATAGAAAAAGTTTGTTTAAGCATTTCATACTTTATCATGTTTAATTTTATAGTAACGGAATATAACTGAAGCAATAGTTCTACTTTTAAATAAATTCATTTATTTACTAAAAATAAAATAAAAATGATCGCAATGATTGATGATCCATCATATTCAATGAAATATTTACAGCAAAATATAGTTCTTCACATGAACTTTTTGGAAAATCAAAAATATGGAATTTGAAGAAATAAAATAAAAACTTTTTTCAAGTTGAACAGTTAATGTTAATTAATAAAGCAACAAATATTGAAAATTTATGAAAAAGTTATCTTTATAATATAACTGAGAAAGATAAATAAAAGATTAACAATATTTTTCTGCTTATACAAAATATTGTACAAATAAAAAAAGTATAACAATGTATTTATTAATTGGGTATTATAATAACAAGTAACATTTTTATTAAAATGTTGTAAAAGTTGCATAGTGCTAATACATAGTTGGGTTGTGATTTCTTTCTTTCTTTTTTTTTGGGGGGGGGGCAAATTAACATGAGCCATGGTTGTAACAACATGTATAAACACATTTTTTTCCTAAAATATTTAATAATTTAAAGTTTAATGTTTTTTGCAGCGTTAGTAAAATTTCTAAACCCAATTCATAGTCAATTAATGTTATAGAAGTTTGGTAACAATTTTAAATCAAGAACTGCATCTGATACCAAAACTTAGTTTTTAAAAGAACAAAAACATTAACATTAAATATATGTTAGAAGATATAGTCTCATCTACAGTTGAAATAGAATTAGATGAAAATTTAGAATAATTTTTCTTGAATTCCCTTCCACTGAAATAGTCTGAAAATTTAAGACAGCTAGAATGCTGTTTACTTTTATACTTTAAAACCTGTAAGAACTAGCAAATGAACTAAAATTACAGATTTTTAAAAAGAAAGTGAAAAAATTTGTGTGAAAAATATTCAGGAAATAAAAATATCATTAAGCAAAAGAAAAACTTAAAAATAATAATAATAATAATAATTCAACTCTTGTTTGGTTTGATTAGACTAAATAGTAACAAGAAATTTATTAAATTAAAGTAAAATTAAATGAAAACATTACACTTGTGTTTTGATTTTATATTATACATATATCTAATATTTTTTGGAGCATAACAACCTCTCTTATTTGTATTTTCTCAGGTTTCATACATCACAATATTTTCCATGAACTTATCTACTATAATTATAGAATGGTTACCTTGTACTAATAATTATTTTACTGCCAATTGTTACTATCTAATTATGTCGAAAATGAACTACACTGAATGGACAGTTGTATATGTGTACAAAGTTTGATTACCATCTAATATAACTGTTTTTATTATACATTAAGAAAATTTATTTTAGAATTATGAATATGATCCTCAATAATGTAGTTTATACACATGCAAATTGTGTCTGTACTGAATGATTAGAGCACATTTGATAACATTTCTCTAAAAATGCATAAGAAAAAGTGTACAGGATTCTAGAAAAGAAAAAAGCTTTAAAAAGAAATTAAAACAACAAAACAAGTATGTTTGATAAAATCACAAAGTCAGTCTTATCTTACACCTTCTGAGGATCTTACACCTTCTATACACCTTCTGAGGTATACTGCTTGAACTTTCAAAAGGAAACAGACTCTTGATTAACAGCAGTCTTGTTAAAAACTGTGCTAAAGAAATGGCAAAGGCTTATAGAAATATAGAAAAGGCTGAAAAAGTTTCCAAATTTGTAATTGAAACTATTAATGAGTTAAAAGGGAAAACTGAGTTGGTTTGCAAAGACAATCAAAGAATTATTAGTGAAAAACAATTATCTCAATTGATTCATATAACTTTACATAATTGAATGATTTTTTTAAAAAATTCAATTGGATGAATCTAATGCCTCGTATTTATTTTTGGTGGTTTCATTTCTTTCTACTTTAGTCTTAAAAATTGTAAAATAAATTTTCAAGTATATAATATAATTAATTTTAAATTCAAATTAATTTCTACAAATTAATTTATGTGAATACTTGTTTCATTGTGTTCAGATATCATCTTTTTTATACAGTTTAATATTTTTCATTTGACTTTAATTTTACCTATTTTTAGTTCAATTTTAAAAAAAACTATGAAAAAAAAAATTCTCTTTTTTTTAAAGTTATGTATATTATAAAATACTTGTTTCATTTTACACTACTGTTCCTTTATAGATATATGAAAAAATTAACCAAAATTTAATATCTCGATTAAAGGTTTCAAAGCAGCCTCGAAAACTAACAAATTGGAAACTTCTATTCTCGAACATGATAAATCCATCGTAGCAGGCAATTTTAACACTGCATAAAAGATTAAGGAAGAGACAATAGAGATATATCTCATCTTTTAACATGAAACCACATTTTAAACATAATATTGCTCTTAACAATAAATTAAAGAAGAATATTAAAATGCTTAAAATGTGCAAATATCAAACAAAATAAATGAAAATGGTAAGAATCATACATCTGTAAAAGGACACCAAAACAAATGTGAAAAATGTAATATTTCTTGATTTTAATTGCTAATAAATTAATATTATTAATCAAAACTAAATAACTATCAGAATAGTTTGTTAGTGTACGTAGAAAACATAAAAAATCTTTTATTAGTATAATTAGCAGGATTTTAAAATGGTTTGTCCTAAAGGAATAAATCTATATAAAAAATACATAAATGTTCATTGAATGTTTATTTTGAAGTAAAATAAAACTCTAATATTTAAAAAATATGAAATAATATTTTATAATTCAAATTCCCAAAATGACTTATTTTAAGATAAATGAAATTTTATGAGAGTGATTAATTACAAAGTCAGAATAAAAAGAAAATATTTCATTAAGGTTTTTGTATTTAATGCTTAATTAGGAGAAATAATTATCACTCAGCATAAAATGATACATAATATCATTTGTTACTTTGCATCACTTTGATTATCACTCAACATAACATGACAATATTCTTTGTTAATTTTCTTTTATTTAAAAACTCATTCTCAATATTATCAAAGTTATCCTTTATTAAAATAATAGTGTCAATTATATAAATGAAATTAAGATTAATAACGTAAACTTTGTGTAACAGTTATAAAATTTTCTCATCAAATATAACTAGCTAATTAAATATGACATTGTTAAATATTAATGATATATTATTCATAAACTTTTGACATAAGCTTTTTTAGTATAATTTGACAATTTATCGAGCAATTTTGAGGACGTTGTTTTATTAACTGAAATGAGAATTAATTAGGGCAAAAAAATAAGATACATAAATTGGTATTCCATTTAAGATGACAATTAGATTAATTTACATCAATATGTTGTACAGGTCAAACTTTACAATAAATTTAATATATACATAAATGAGTAATTCACATATACTGACTATTTTTAATTGCTGTTTATAAGGAATATAAATTCCACATTTGAATTCTTAATATGTCTGAAATATAATCATTCAATTGATAAATGCATGTAAAATTAATAAAACAATAACTAAAAGCAATGCTAGACAAAAAAGCATATTGATATTCTACAAAACTATATTATGGGGATTTGATTAAAATTTTAAACCACATTGAACCTGTACCAGGTACTAGGATTTTATCATGTATTTCATACATTTTATATCTTTTGCAAAGGATCTTAATATAGTTATATAAAAAAAAATTAAAAATTATTTTAAAAAGAAATCTTTAGCGAAATACAATGTGAAAAAAATGGTTATAAAAAATGGAACTTAATATTTCCAAAAAAGTCAAAAGAAATTAAAAAAAAGGAATATTTTTTTAATAACTCAAACCATTTGATTTCAATTTAATGACATTTAACAACAAAATAACAAAAAAAAAATACTGTCGTAAAATCACATAAAAAAATGTTTTTTTCTTTTTTTTCCTGCTGTATTTTAATCCCAAAAATTTAATAACAAGATAGGTAATTTTTTTGTTGAACATTATTATTAGCATTTATTCATAGTTTTTAAATAACATTGAAATTTTCTTATAAAAATCATTCAAAAATAATTTGTATAGAAAAAATTGTTTTATATTTTCACTAGTAACAATATTCTTAAAAATTTGTAGTAAATTAAACTTATTAAATTCTTTTTTTTCACTAAAATATTTAATTTTTTTATTCAAAAGATAAAATAATTTTATTTTCTATAATTTTCAAAAGTTTCTTTCATGAAAATTAACAAAAATAACTTAGAAATAGTAAAAATATTTGGAAAATAAAAAAGCATATTTCAAGAATAAAGATCTCTTCAAAATTGTAACTCACCTCCATTCTGTAAGCAAGATTTCCCTCGAAGAATGCAAAAGATAGCTCTTTTCCATTTTTCGACTAATCGAATATTTTCTTCCTGTTCTTCATATTTTCTCGCCTGAAATGTCAAAGCTCTTCTTTCTCTTCTGAGCTGCCTGCTTAAAATTCCCGCCGAAGTTTTCAGTAAATATGCATAGATGCAAAAATATCCATAATTATCTTTAGGAGCAGTTTTGAGTTTATCTTTTCCGTGAAGAACACGACAACCCACAATATCTGACAAAAATATTTCCTCTATTTCACTTTTACCTTTGCTAGTGAATTCAATAAATAAAATTTTTTCAGTCAATGCTAAATTACAAGTTACAGAAGTTAAAGGATAAGAATAAAATAAATCTTCTAAGATCACTGTTTCGGATGACCAATCTAATGCCATAATACGGCAATCTCACGACCTTTAGTGGGTCATGCTACCTAAATAAAGATATATGTATTATCTTTTCTGTTTACTTCCTTATTAATTTCCAATTATGCTCCGCACCGTGCTAAAACAAGTACTAACCCGTCAACGCTAAGCTCCGCTCTTTCACTCACAGCTGTTTCGATTTCGCACACTTGTTGTTTTTTTGTCACTAAAGGCAACAGTTTGCTGTTGCCAACTTAAAAAGATTGATGAATAAAAAGAATGCAATTACGGTCATGATTGATTATTTGATGATTATCAAATATTCTTCATCCAAAACTTATTTTTACGTTAAGCCCCTATTACATTAGAGTTGCCGATATTTCATTTTGAGCAACTCCCATAGACTTAACATTACGTGACGTCACAGCTCGATTTTCGGCAACTCGAGCACATCGTCCAATGAATGTTCGAGATTTCTATTAGGTTTGCTATAAGTAAATAGCTGTTTTACTTGATTTATTAACAGATCGCTTTTCTGGCTAACATTTTTAAGGTTGCCATATTTTACTCTGTAGGTGTCCAGATTTCATGATGAATTCTTATTTGGGAATATAATTTGTAGCCAAAATTTGTTTACATTACGCCATCTTACTATTGTTTCACTCAATTTTAGCGTTTGAAACTTCACGTTTAGAATGATCAAGAGCTAATCTTTGTCGACGTGAAAAGGAAAATATCTGGTTAAAAAATTTCTTAAAACTTTTGTGTTAATTTCCTAAATAAATAATATTATCAAGGCCTTAAATAAATAATATTATCAAGATTCCTTAAATAAATACCGTATTTTCCTGTATATAATCCGCGGATTATGTGTAAGCTATTTTTGAAATATTAACTAATATTTAATTTGAGTTTTAAGTTCCTAATAAATTTACAGCAATCTTGTAACTACTTATTTTATCCAATATACTGCTTCTATTCAGTATTTTCCAACAATTATATATCAAATCAAGAAACATATCTTAAACCCATTCAATTACCGTATTTTCCTGTATATAATCCGCGGATTATGTGTTTAAAAAGTTCCGAATTTCGTTGTACGTATTATACGCCGCCGCGGATTATCTGATAAAAAACATTCTCCATCAGAAAAGCTTACAAGAAAGTTTTGAAAGAAATGCTCTTTATATTTCATAAAATAAATAACAAGTGGTACCAGGACACACCCGAGTTATTTAAACTATTATCAGCTTTGTGCAATTACGTTCAAAAACGAATTCGGTTCCTCTTAAAGCTTTTACGCTTGTAAATTCGCTAACGTCATTTTGCAATTTGTCTTGACGTGAGATGTTTCGTTTTGAAATTATTCAAATTCGTATATCGTCATATGGAAGCAAAAATTTTTAACTTACACAGCAAGATTTTAAATTAAAAGCTTTAGCGAAAGCAAATAAAAACAATAACGTCAAATGTGTTAATGTGAAGTGAAAAACAAAGCACGCGCGGTATAAAAAAAAATGTATAAAATACGCAATTTGAAAATAACCCATTTCTTTCATTTAAATATTAACGAAGCAAATATATATTCATTTAAATATATCTAACATCGTTTTAAAAGTTATTAAAAGCTAAATATCGATAAGTTTTACAAGGCTCTCTTCTCAAAATTATCGCACTCTGCGATAAACTGGATCTAGACTGATATTTTTCATAATAAATGCTCTTTTTCAATACAATTTATTAAATTTTTAATCCTACTGTGCATTTTTTTATTTTATGTGATATCTATATTATCAGCAGTACATATTTTTAGACTATTCGCCGAATAAAAAAATTGCCACGGATTATACGCCGCTGCGGATTATGTGACGCTTTTTTCCCTTTTACTCGAAAAAACGGCCGTGCGGATAATACGTCGCTGCGGATTATATACAGGAAAATACGGTAATATTATCAAGACCTAAATAAATAATATTCTTTCCTTAAATAAATAATATTATCAAGACCTAAAACAAAGCTGGTATTTTGAAATAATATTTATTTATAGTTTTAATAAAATTAAGAGATCACTCAAACAACACAGGTGAAAATTCTTATCACGTGTAAACACATTTTTATAATGATGATATTTTAACTTTAATTCGGACGCTATTTCATCATACGTTCTTTGTTTTAATTTAGTAAATCTATATTGGGAATCTGAATCATCCCATATAAGAGGCTTTACTCTTATCATTTCAATAAAATCAATTTCCATTTCTTTTGTGCATTCAACACAGATATTTGCCATTTTCAAGTATATATATTTATCACATGCACTCATTAACAATAATGAAAACATGTTATTTCTTGGCATCTTATTGTTTCCGCTTGGCGAAAGTAAAAGACAACACCAGTTCCGTTGATCATCTATTGGCGATACGAATTGCTCGAGTTGCTGCTGCATGCACAAAAAAATTGCTCATTTTCGGCAATTCATAACGCCAATAACTTTCATTTGGCATAAAATTTGGCGAAAACTTGGCAATGATCAAATTTCAAATGCGCATCTGCAAAAAATATCTGAAATATCATTGGACAACGTGTCCGAGTTGCCCAAAATCGAGCTGTGACGTCACGTAATGTTAAGTCTACGGGAGTTGCTCAAAATGAAATATCGGCAACTCTAATGTAATAGGGGCTTTAATCACATCATGCAACGAAATAGGTGATGGAAAGTTGCCTGGCTGAATCTTGTAAAAGGATTTCTATTGTTTTTTTTCACTTTCATCCTGATTTTTTTCACGAGGTAGTTTTAAAATTATTTTTTTGATTCTTAAGATGCGTTAAGGGTACGATTTTTATTCTTTCTATTATGTATTTCTGATACGAGAGCATAATTTAATTTTCTTCTTTTTGTTCCTTAAATTCGAACAATATCCATTGTAATTTTTATGTTTTTCTTCATTTCTCGTAAATGTTTCTTGTTATAACACTTTCACTTTTGGGTTATATTAGATACATAAACGAAAAGGAATTTTACCTTGTTTATTCGCAGATTGCCAGACACATATAGCTAAAATCATATCTCAAACAAGTACATTCAAACAAAAATAATTGGCTTTTCTTAGCAATTTCATTAGCCTCTGAATGTAGAAGTAGGTCTAAGGTTTGTTAGGTTTGTAGCCACTGGGCCATTTACCTTGATTTTATTGTGAAATTGATTGGAGCTTAAAATTAATCTGCATAACAAATAGACAGTTCTAGCACACACAAATAAATTTTATACAATAATTTTAACTCAAGGAATAGTAAGTACTCCCAAGGGATTGTACAATACATGGCAATGAATATTTGTAATAAAAAATTAGAAAGATTCAATTTCTTGATTTATATATTTAAACCAAAAGAATGATTTACAGAAACAAAATATTTATACGAATACAATTATTTACATATAAACATTAAGAAAACAAAATTCTTGATTAATACAGTTATACATGATAAAACAATCAAATTTATTTAATTGTTTGTTTAAGATTTTCTTAATAAATTTTATTAATTATACACATATAAATTATATATGTCCAAAAAAAACATATATATACATATATATACACAAATATAACAACTTTTTTTTATATAAATATATATAGAAGTTAAGACGGAGAAATAACTATCTACAAAGTGTGTGATTAAGAAAAAGATTATGACAGTAGTAAAAGGAATGTAATAAGTGAGGGACTAAGTAAGTATACCACTCCTGTTATATAAAAAAAAAATAAATAAATAAAAAATAAAAATAAAAAAAAGGCACGATCATGTCCAATTACAAGGTTTGTTTGTAAGCCTTCCGAAACTCGAGAGAAGAATTTGTGGAGTTGAATGGCAGCAATTATTTCAGATTATGAAATGTTTACTTATTTTGATTTTTTCATTCCCATTGGACATTTAGGGAAGTGGATCGAAAGATTTGTTTGTGGTTTAAGCCTCAGTACAGCTCTTGGTCTATGAAAATTAATTAATTGATATGGGTTGTATTTATCAATTTTTTGGATTTCCGTATTAGAAATTTGGTAAAGTTTGTCATAAAATCTAAATGATAGATATTTTATACAGTTAACTAGCGTTAGTATGCCAAGGTTTTTTCTAATTTGTTCATTCCTAATGTAATAAACGGATTGCGTGATTAGTCTGAGCAATTTGCTTTGTTGAGCTTCCAGTATTTTAAGATTAGTTTCTGCAGCCCCGCCCCAAATTGGTGCTGCATATGTGATAATTGGTCTCAAGTAGGCTTTATAGATTAATAATTTATTGGGTAGTGAAAGCTTTGAGCTGTATGCCATAAGTGGGTAAAGAGTTTTTCTTCCCGCGATGAATTTATTTTTAATTTTATTGATGTGGTGTTTCCACGTTAATTTGGAGTCTATCGTGAGGCCTAAGTAATCGACCTTATTGGTCCAGGGGATATTGTATCCACCTAAATTGATCTGTGGGCAATGCGTTCTTTTCCTTGTAAAGAGAACCGCTTGAGATTTAGTTGGATTGATTTTAATTTTCCAGACCTTTAGCCATTCTTCTATGACCGTTAGGTGTTCAGTGAGATTTGAATGAATTTTCAAATGGCTTGAGCTGGTAGAAAGAATTGCCGTGTCGTCGGCAAAAAGACAGAGCATGGTGTTTTTATGTTGTGGGATGTCATTAATATATATATTAAAAAGAAATGGGCCCAGCAGTGATCCCTGTGGGACGCCTGCATAAATGGGCTTATCATTGGACATGGTATTATTAAGCTTGACAGCAAATCTTCTGTTGGAGAGGTAGTTATTTATTAGTTTAATCATTGGAAACGGAAATTTATATTTTATAAGTTTGAAAATTAAGCCATAGTGCCATACTCTGTCAAAAGCTTTCTCAATATCGAGAAACATTCCGCCAGTGGATTTTTTTGAGAAATTCCGTCAGAAATTTTCTCGACTGCACTAAGGATCTGATGTGTAGTGGAGAGGTTTCTCCTAAATCCAAATTGTAGTGGAATAGTAATTCTGTGGTTATGATCATATTCTAATAGGATAGTAAGAATGATTTTCTCTGTAATTTTGGCCAACGTGGGAAGAAGGGATATAGGTCTGTAGCTAGTGGGGTGAGATTTATTTTTTCCTTGCTTATGAATTGGAATGATGATTGCCTTTTTCCAAGCTGAAGGAAAATATCCGATTTTAATAATACTATTGATAATGGATGTTAAATAGCAGATGGCCCTGACCGGGATTTGTTTTATCATTCTGTTGTTAATTCTGTCATAGCCCGGACTCTTTTTAGTTTTTAAGTTTTGGATAATCTCCTCAACATCAGAGGCGGCAATTTCTTTCAGTTGTTGTTGCGGTAAGTTGTTATTTTGCAGGACATGGGAAACCTCACTTTGGATGAGCTGCTCAATAGTTGGGTTGGGAATGTCATTAGTCTTAAATTGCGTTTCAAACGAATTGGCAAGACATTCCGCTTTTTCATTATTTGTAGTGGCTACAGTTGTGCCATCTATAAGTGGTGGGAGAACCTCGTATGATTTTTTTCTATTATTGACCGCTCTCCAGAAGGAGCCATCGTTGGATAGATAGGAGTTCCAGGTTTTTTGGGTATGGGTTGTTATTTCATATTTAATTTCACGTTTTAAAGCATTAATCTTGTTTTTAGTGATGGGGGATTTGGTTCTATTAAACTGTTTTCTAAGCCTGTTTCTTTCTTTAATTTTAGTGGTAATTATGTCGGGTAGGAAATAAGTATTCATGTTGGGTTTGGTGAATTTACTAAACTCAAGTGCTGAATTAATTATGTTTGTAATGTTACTCGCCTTTTCTTCAATTTGATTGGGGGTAACAGCTATTTTAAAAGCTTCTGTTGGAATAAGTTCATTAATTTTGCTTCTAAATTTGTTCCAATTATGGCAGGTGGTCAGCCCTTCACTATGTTGTTGTGTCGGTAATCCGAAGTAGATGAGTACTGGGTAGTGATCAGATGGTAACTCCTCCAGTGTAGTCAACTTTATGGGAGGTAGAACACCCCTGGAGAGCATGAGGTCAATAAAATTCCCGTGAGTACGGCCATAGTGAGTGGGTTTGTCAGGTCTGGAAATTATAAAATCTGTGTTGGAAATGAGGGAGTTAAACACAAGTCCAGAGGGATTGTTGTAGTTACAACCCCAACTGTGGTGCTTGGCGTTTAAATCGCCTGCTAGTATAATTTTGTGGCTGATAGCTGCTAGATTTTCTATATCTGTGGCGAGTAGTGAGCTTTTGGTGGGGGGAACATAAAGTGACACAAGGGTGATGTCTCCTGAATTTGAGAGATGCAGTTTAACTATTGTGGCTTCAGTGAAATTTAAATTAGGTGTGGGGATATGCGAATGACTAATTCTTGATTTAATTAGAATTGCTGTCCCTCCCTGGGCTAGTGCTCTATCATTCCTGTATACATTATAATTTGGAAGTATAAGAGAGTTTCCACTAGTAAGGTGGGTTTCTTGTAACATGATAATATCTGGATTATTTTTTATTACAAAGTTTTTGAATTCACAATATTTTTTGAGTATGCCGTTCGCATTCCATATCATAATCTTTTTATCGCCCATAACATTAATTACCATTAGTACTATCTGTAATACTAAGGGCTTTCAGAAGAATGTTGAGTTTATCAGTCGGATGGACAGCTTTTTCCAAGAGGGGGACAGATTGCAGAAGTGCTGGATAAGCTTTAAAAATTAAATTGATTTCCTTAAATAATTTCATAATTGATTGGACATTTTCAAATTGGTTGATATCCTGAAGGGGGTTTGTGGGTTGGGGGGGTTGCTGCTGAAGTGCTACTTTTTGGGCAGCTGCCTGGGCAAAAGTTAAGTCTTTTCTCTTTATGTTATCAGTGGGGATAGTAGGGAGGACAACTTTTTTGTTTTTGTTTAATGGATTGACCGGGCAACCCGCGTAAGAAGCTGTGTGATTGTTGCCACAGTTGCAACATTTAGGCTTCTCAAGTCTTTTGTGTGGACAATCTCTGGACGTGTGTTTATTTCCACATTTAACACAGTTAGGTTTAAGACGACACACCGTAGAGCTGTGGCCATATCTCTGGCAATTGTAACATTGTATCGGTCTGTTGTTAATATATCTCTCCACTTTTATGATGACATTCATTATTTCTTTTGTTTCAAAAATTTTTTGAGCTATTTCGTTAGAATTAAGTGTGATGAGGAAGCATGGGATAGGCTCCTTTACTCTGTGTCTTTTCATAACTACGACCGATGCTACATCAAAACCTTTGTGTGTTAATTCTTCAGAGATTAGGTTAGTGT
This sequence comes from Latrodectus geometricus, assembly GCA_026290005.1. NCBI lineage: Eukaryota > Metazoa > Arthropoda > Arachnida > Araneae > Theridiidae > Latrodectus > Latrodectus geometricus. The sequence continues at coordinate 70,093 of JAPDSC010012407.1, read as the reverse complement.
CCGTGGTGTGAGGTAGGCCTTTAAACACTACCTTGATTGGCTTTTCTGCTCTATGTTAAATAACTAAGCACTCAATTTCCTTTTCCATTAAATATTTAGTTATTCGCCTATGCGCATCTGGAGACGAAGGTGTTACTTTCAAATATTCTCCTGAGAGTTTAGCTATCATATTTTTATCAAATCCTTGTTTAAGTTGATTTAGAAGTTCATTATAATTGCTTACAAATTTAATAAGAATCGGTGGAATTATGTTTTTTTGAGTGACGTTTGTATTGCTTAGCATACTTTCAGCTGCATTTTCATTATTTTGGTTTGGAATGTTATTTAAAGCAGAAAAATTATTAGAGGTGCTAGTTTGTTGTTCCATATGGATAGTTTTAACAATAGCAGTTTTTTTTGGTCTGCAAAATCCTTCCTCATCACTATTAGTAAGGGCTCTTTTGTTCTTTAGGGGGGTGTTACAAGGATTATGGGCAGTACTAGTTGAGGGGGTTTGGGAATAGTGTAACATAACATTATTTGTGGGAAATTCATTATTTACAACAGTATTGGTTTCAGGTACATTTACAACATTTTGAGAAACAGCATTATGTACATAAACATTAGAATCAATAAACATTTCATTATTTAACAACAAAGCATTATTTACATCAGTACAATTTTTATCAACAATATCATCATTAGAAATATTAGAAGCAGTAGTATCATTGACCTTTACATTGGTATTACCATTAGAGTGTATGTTTTTATTATTTGTATTTTTATTAACACAGGTGGAAATATCTGAATCAGATGAGTTATTAATTCCATCAGTAGTAACACTTTTTAAATAAGGATATAGAGTTTTTACATTGTTAGAAAGAACAGACCATTTAGTTTTATTTTTGGTTACTTTAGATGGTTTTTTACTATTTTTGTTACTTTTAGATTTATTAAATTTCTTAGAATTATTTTGAGATAAGTTATCAAATTCATTTTCGGTATCAGAATTAATACATACAGATTTACCATTATTATCGCCATGTATTGA
>JAPDSC010012407.1:49016-69053 GCA_026290005.1 Latrodectus geometricus | reverse complement strand
GCGTTGATGCTAAAGTTTCCAAAAGCTCACTATTTTTAGCGAGTTCACGGAGTAGATCGCAACGCTCAACTTTTGTTATTGGAACACTCGGGTCTATAGCTAAAAGGTCGTATAATCTCGGCACAAATGACTTTATTGCACGAAGAAACATATCACAATCATTGGAAGAATAAGGCACATTACTGATCACTTTTTGCAATTGCTGATCCTGAAAAGAGCCCTTCGACTCGTCGTAATCCATTGTAGGGTTAAGCACTACACGTGGGCTTGAGTTAGTAACACACAACACTGAATCACTGGTATTTGAAACACTGTTTGTGGAAATGACGTGATTAATTGGAGTATTAACCGCAACACATATGTTGTAATCACTTTCAATCGAGACACTGTTAGAAGGAATAACAAAGTTATTCGAAGAAGCATCTAAGTAATCCTCCCCATGAGTAGTGCAATCCATTGTATCGGGGAGGGACCGGTCGCCTAACGGGGGACCCTCACCGTCATCGCCCGCAGCGGCCATCGAACCGCAACACGCAGTAGAAACTTTCCGTACGTATCCAGTCAGGAGCGAGTTGAAAAACAGGTCTTAACTCTACGAGAGCAGGAACGGGAATGATGAATGTAGAGTGAAATGTTTCTTGACTTTTCTGAGCCCATAATCAGATAATGGATAATTTTCAGAACTCAGTTTTCAATTGAAAACTGGACGAATGAAGATAATTGACAACCCTAAATGTATTACTTTTTTATTCATAGAAAATCTTAATTAAGACTAATAATCCAGAAACTTCCATTGAAACTTTCTGTATCCAAAACATTCTCAGGGTCTCCATAACTTACCAAATTCAAAAAAGACACTAAGCAGCGAAATTCTTACTAACAAATGAAATATTTGTTAGTAAGAAACCCCTGCTGTTAGATTTAAATCCAAATCTGTTCAAATGATTTAAATCTATAGTGTGCAGGTTAACTCTTTTTTAAATAACAACAGCGCACACCATATATTGAAACTTAACTAAATTTTATTGCAAATTAAAGAAAACGCCAAAAACGTCGCGAAAAACAAAAATCTCTGAGAGAGAAGCGGTTTCCGAGCTCGTTCGTTAACATCGTCGGGGAAAACGTGAATTGCTCTGTTGTTCCTCGTGCGCTATTGTTCCGAGGGATTGGTATTGTCAATGTTGAGGTAGAAAGTTTTTCTAACTGCTGCTGCCAACTTCCGAGCAGAAGTGTTTCACCACATTACTCCTTCCCCCCCTTTCCAAGTGACTAAGCCACGAGGAGTTAAAGATATCGTAGGTTGAAACGAACTCTTCTGTCGGAGTTTGCCCAGGGGGATCTTCGTTTACAGCAGAGTCTTGAATCACAGGAACAGGCGTCGCTTTGGGAGAGTTTGGTAAAGCTTGAGCAGCAATGGGATCAGGAACTAAAGATTCAGAGGTTTCAGACATTAAAAATGCTGGTTTTAGACGGTTGACATTGATAACGGATTCTTTTCCTTTAATGAGGAGAGTGTAAGTTTTGTTAAGCCGTTTAAGCACTTGATAAGGACCATCATATGGACTATTCAACAGAGGTTTTACTGCATCCTGCCTCACAAACACATGAGTGTACAAATCCAAAGCTGGGTGCACGAAATACTTGGGGTTGATATGAGCTGGATTGGTCACTGGTGCAACATTTCTCATAGACTCGCACAGCTTTTGTAAGAAGGAAGCTGGATCCAGGCACTTGTTGCCTGAAAGAAATCTGCAGGCAGCCGAATCGTTGTACCGCAAAGCATATCGGCACAGGTACCACCAAGGTCTTCCTTGTAAGCTGTTCGAAGACCTAGCAACGTGATGGGCAGGCATGATGTCCATTGGACGTCATTGTGGGACATTAACGATTGTTTTAATGATCAGTGAAAACTCTCAATTAATCCGTTCCCGGCAGGGTTGTATGGAGTTGTGCGAATTCGGTGAATGCCAAGGATTTTGTTGAGATTCGTGAATAAGTTCGACTGGAACTGACGACCTTGATCAGTTGTTATGGTGGTAGGTATTCCAAATCTTGCGATCCAAGGGATAACAAAAGTTCGGGCGATGGTTTCTGCGGAAATGTTACGTATCGGAATTGCTTCCGGCCAGCGAGAGAATCTGTCTATCATTGTTAAAGACGGGGGTAAAGGTCCTACAATGTCCAGGTACACATGTTGAAAGCGTTGTAAGGGGACAGTAAAGGCTTGCAAAGGGCTATGGTTGTGTATGGAAACTTTTGACTTCTAGTAATCAAAGCATGCGCGAGTCCATGCAACACAATCTTTTGAAATTGAAGGCCAGACGAAACGAGAATCAGTCTTTTAGTCGCTCGTATTCCTGGGTGGGAAAGTCCATGGAGGGAGTCAAACAGTGTTTTTCGGAGTGGAGAGGGAACAAAAGGACGGATTCGATCGTTCGTTATATCACAAAATAATTTAAGTCCTGGGGACAGTTCCATCTTCTGTAGCTTTAAGGAACTACTTGAAGTTGATAGTAATTGAGTGAGTTCTGCATCATTTTCCTGGATTTCAGCTAAACGGGCGAAATCGGTGGCGTTATTACTATTAATGGCGAAAATTCTAGATAAGGCGTTCGCAACTGGGTTGATTGATCCAGAAACGTGTTGAATATGAGTGCTAAATTGAGTGATAAAATTCATATGCCGAATTTGTCTAGGAGATGCAGAATTTGAATTTTTTTTAAACAAAAATGTAAGAGGACGAGAATCAGTAATTATAGAAAAGGTTTGTCCCTCAAGGTCGTGCTGAAAATGTTTTACAGCAGAATAGATAGCCAATAATTCTCTATCATATGTGCTGTACTTCATTTCAGCTGGCGTCAGTTTCCTGGAGTAAAAAGCTAAAGGTTGTAAGCCATTGGTACTTAGAGAGTGCAATACTGCTCCTATGGCGATATCGGAAGCATCTACCATTAATGATAGCTGCTGATCAGGGAACGGAAACCAAGGGTGACTGCATTCATTAAGTTGCCTTTGAATTTTTCAAACGCGGCAGTTGTTTCATCTGTCCAAAGAACAGGTCGTTTGTCATTCTTTTTAAAGTTTTTTAGAAGTGAATGAAGTGGGGCTTAAGTAGCTGCGGCCTTAGGCAAGAAACGATGATAAAAATTTAACATAGCTAAAAATCTTTTAAGTTCAGACAGTGTTTCAGGCTTAGGGAAGTTAGAAATTACTGCTGACTTTTCGGGAAGAGGGATTACGCCAGAGGGTGTTATTAAGGGTGTTATTAAGCAACCAAGAAATGAGATTGATGTTTTTCCTAGAACACATTTAGAGGGGTTCAATTTTAGTCCGTATTCGCGGAGTTTATAAATAATGATGCGAAGGTGTTTAATATGTTCGTCTTCAGTTGCCGATGCTATAAGAAGATCATCGAAGTAGTAGTTTCAATGTGATGGAAAATTTCATAAGTTTTAAGGTCATTTGTTACTAAAGAAGGGTTTGTAAGCTCAGGATACTCAAGGAGTAATTTTTCAAATTAGGAATCATCGATGAGTACGGATATGTTGGAATGTTGGGAAAGATTGTTGAAAGATATGCCGTTTGACGAGAGAGACGTTCGAGAGTCAATCAGACGGTTATTTTTGACATCGACAAGTAACTCAAAATGTTTAAGAAAATCAACACCTATAATTGATTGGTTTATGTCAGCAATGACAAATAATCACGAAAACTTTCGGTGGAGATTTAAATCAATAATGAGGCGTTTGTTGCCAAAAGTAGAAATTTTAGTGCCATTTGCTGCATATAAGGCTAAATTTTCAGAGGGTGTGGTTTTTGGAGCATATTTTTTCGGCAAAACAAATACGTCGGCTCCTGTGTCAACTAGAAAATTTAATTTTGAAGACGGGTCGTCCAGAAGATTTGATTCACTTGGCGGTCGCTAGATCGGCCAGTAAGCGATCGCGCGTTTGGTTTCCCGACTGACGAAAAGAACACGGAACTTGGCATTTTCGCATTTGATCACCGAAATTGACATGGTAAAAACAAAGTTCATTAGTTCGTTCCTTATAGTGACTGAAGTTAGTGCGAGAGCGGGAACTATCGCGATATCTGCTGCGTTGAAATGATCGGCAGAAATTACGCCTAGGGCTACGGGAACTGCATTCCAGGGTGGTGCTTAATTCGCTTACTAGTTGAGTTAACTGCGCTACCTGGAGTTCCAAGAGAGCCGTGACAGAATCATGAGAGTTAGGGGTGATAGAATTTGCATACGAAGAAATAGCTAGGTAGCTTATTTTGTCAGCAACTGCGGCTATTTTATTCAAATCATCCTCTTTAAAAGCGGCTAAAATAGTCTGCGTGTTATATGGCAGCCTCGTGAGCCATAACGAGCGTAAAAGCGCTTTACCTACGGTATTCCCAGCTAACAAATGCATGCGATTTAGTAATTGGGAGGGTCTTTGGTCACCGAGTACTACTCCCTGTAATAAGGTTCGAATTCTAGATGCTTCCCTTTCGGAATGAACAGAAATTAGACATTTTTTAAGGCATCATTTTTTCGGTAGTAGGTGGTTTCTCTAAAATGTCGTGTTCCGAATTTAGTGTATCTAGATCTAAGCAGGAGACAACATGATTAAATTTTGTTAGATCGGACGTTATATTCACCAGGAAAAACTGCGATTCCAACCTAATAAACCACAGGGACGGGTTACTTTTCCAGAAAGATGGTATTTTTACCGAAACGTGTGCAACCTGCGAAGGTGTGTCTTCGGAGGGAGAATTTTCACTAACGGAAAACTCATCAGATAAAGGCATGGTCAAAATTTATCAGAAAAATAATTACAAAGTATACAAATCAATAATAGGGGATTGCGTATAGCATCGAATACCAAGATATATAAATGAGAAATACAATAAACACTAAAAATATTAGTTATGAAATATAGAAGAAGCAATGAATATTCATATAATACAATATAGTAAATCAAATAATAAAACTCAGCACGATGCGAAAGGATTGATAAAATTGTGGAGCAGTTAACGGAATGTAGCTCATGGGGGTTGTTGTTGTTGGGTTGGGTTTTATGGCGCAAGGTCCAAAATTGGACAAGCTGCGCCGTAGCTCATGGGGGAAAAATATGTACAAATAATAATTTAACTGAAAAAACTTTGCGTTAAAATATATACACAATTTTTCCAAGAAACTAACCCCAGTGAATAACCAAGAAGCACATAACGATACGTTTATGAAAATTATAGAAAGATCCAACCTGCTCTACCTAGAAGTTATGGATGATTACAAATCACACACACAGCACTGACATTTACTTATGAGATATCATGGAACTGTAGATGTTAATCCAAAAGAATTCACGCGTCGAAATAATAAAAATCCCACTTTGCGCTGGAATTACTTTCAAATCCAAGTATGCGTGTTCACATTTTGGTCACCAGATATAGTGTGCAGGTTAACTGATTTTTAATAATAGCAGCGCACACCATATATTGAAACTTTAAAATTTTATTGCAAATTAAAGAAAATGCCAAAAGTGTCGCGAATACAAAATCTCTGAGAGAGAAGCGGTTTCCGAGCTCGTTCGCTTACATCGTCGGGGAAAATGTGAATTGCTCTGTTGTTCCTCGTGCGCTATTGTTACAAGGAGATTGGTGTTGCCAATGTTCAGGTAGAAATTTTTTCTAACTGCTGCTGCTAATTTCCGAGCAGAAGTGTTTCACCACAAATCTAACAGCAGAGGACATAAATCAAAATAGGTTAATACTTTCTAACTTTCGATGTTTCCTGGAGCTAATTTATCACAATATACAAATTCGATATTCCAGATAAACATAATTTATTTAGTATTAAAAATACAATTTTTCACTGATAAAGTTCATCTGTGTAATAGATGTTTTGAATTCTAGTACCCCCAAAATATATAGTTAGCAGTCATCATGTGGCTTAGAAAAAGGAACTCAATATGCCCATCATATATTGTTACAAAAAATGTGTAAATATTTGTAGGTTCTATATTTATACTTATTTGTTTTAATATGATAATATCATTTAATTTGTAAAATTATTGTCTAAACAACGTTTATTTTGTGAAAATAACGGTTTTCAGAGCTGATAAATAAGCTCGTAAAACTAAGGCAGCTTGGTGATATTTTTGCGACAAAATATTGATCAAAGCTTTCGTAGTTTCGAGTCCATAAGACCTATGGGAGCTAATTTAGCACGGACTCACTATTAGGATGCTCTAGAAACCTCCAAGGAGGAAAGTGCTAGAAATTTCCTTATAGGTATAGATCAACAGGAACATTTAAATGAGCATTACTAGTTTTCGGTGTTTCTAACGCTTCAATAATTAAATACCTTTGCATAAAGGGACAATTTATTTCAATTCTCACTTTATTTCTTTTTTCAATAATTGGTTCAGTAGAGCCAAATGCTTAAATTTTCAATTCTTCTAGTCCTACTATTTCTAACTTTAATTGTTTAGAAACCCGCTCAAAAATAAAAGATCTTTATCTAACAAATACCATTATCTAACAAACAATGAAATTTTTTATTTTTATTATTTCCTACAGTATTTACAGTTGCGGTTTGCAAATAAATATCATTAATTCGTTCTTCTTCTGAAACAAAAGTGACAGCAGTTCCGATTTCACATTAATTTTTTTATTAATATTTTCATGTAATAAACTACTGTGTTTTTCTTTACAACTATTACACCATATTTTCGAAAAACAGTTATATGCAGTATGGCTCCTTTAAAAACATTTTCCCCTTCTGTTTTAAGACATTTTTTTCTCTCGTGAATAGACTTAACGCATTCTTTACTACTATGTTTATTTGGGGAGCTATTTGAATTCTCACAGAAATTCCCTTTCTACAGCTCCGAGATTTAACGCCATCGCAATTGGATTTTGTAAGTGTTTTTGGTTGGGGTGAAAGGATTTATGAATTTTCACTACGAAATATTTCGAGTATCTCTTTCAGCGTGACTCGCTTTTCAGTTCATTTGTAGAGCGAAATAAAATTTTTTCTCTGTTTTCTATTTCATTTCTTAAAAATTGTAAAAGTTTAAAGCAATCCCAATCATTATTTTTATTATTACTATTGTATTCTAAAACTATATTATCTGGCAATAACTTTAATAAGATAGAAAATAACAAACTACCGTATTTATTTAATTGTATTCCAGCGGCTTCTAGTGAGCTACTTGAACATAACTTGTAACGCATAGTACTTTTAATACTTTTAATTAACCTCATGATTTTACAGGACGCATATTTAATAATACATTTACATGAGCTCTAACAATTGCCAATATCTTTTCTTTAGTAATTCTACATCAGTATAATAATTATTTTCTCTTAAAGTTAAACCCTGAATTGATGATACCAAAGCTTCGCCTTTTAAAAATTATAAGTAGCTAAATTCATCCGTATTTAATAAATTCTTATTTTCGTATATCAATCCTTCAAATTGATTCCAAAATTCCTGCCAACTTTGATACCTTCCATAAAATAGTTATATACTTAATTTTGGTAGTCTTACATTAATTTCGTTTTTTGATGTTGCGGGTACATTAGATACTTGTAATAATTTTGGTTCCGGTATTTATTTTGATTTAGCAGCAGTTATTTTTTTTATTTTATTCTATTTTTTTTTCTAATTTCCTGATTCGAAATTATTTCTGCTTCTAGCTGATCTAAATCATTGATATAATTTTCAATTTGCAGATCTAATTCCTAAATTAACTCTGATTTTTCGCATAATTGTTGTAAAATTTCTTTTAAAGTCGCTTTATCAATAATTTCTAATTCCAATTGCTCGTTAAGCTTCTTTAATATTCTTGTTAATAAACGTCTAATTGTTGAGCGCTTTCTTTGTACTATATCAAGCTTCAAAGCGACGGCTGTTTCATTTGGTTCTACCGACATATTTTGATTTTAAATATACTGTGCAAAAATAAAAACAAAAATATATATTCCCCAGCAAAACAAAAACAAATAATGAAATCAAATACTGCTGTATTCCGCTACTTATTTACATTAAATACAAAATAAATTCATAATCCAAATCTTAATAACTGGTTCCCGGGTTTCGGCACCATAAAACAAATTCCTAATAAATCTATTATTGCTAATCATGTGTATCAAATCACCTTAAATAATAAACAAATCAACTTCTAAGTAAGCTTACCTTTAATTGAGCAGGTTTTTAATTTTTTATTAAACACAAGACAAGACAAGGGAAAAAAAATTTTACTTCGCTCGGGGCAGAATGTTATTCTGATGTAAACATATAAATTCACATGGCTTGCCATCTATTGATTTAGAATTGCTACAGGAAATATTGATTGTAGATGTGTACCAATCTTTCCATTTGGGTGAATCGGTGCAGAAAAGTTTTAATTAATATGAAAATTATTGCATTGGCCGACTTAGTAATACAAAATGTTGAGTCAAAATGTCATGGAAATGCCCATGACAACATATTGTCATGAGTATACTATTCTAAACTATGCAACTATACTATTCTAAATAATAGTATGGTTTCTGAATTTATACTATGTGCTAATATCTCTTGGAGGACTGTAGCTATGCGTGCCAGCCATATTTACTTACTTCTATAAGTCAGACTACAATGTAAGAAGTAATGTGAGTTTTACATTTACGTTTTTTCAAGAAATAATTTCCACATGTTTTTCCTGGAATCTTAATAAATTCCTTCTATGATGTGTCTGTTGTAACATAGTAAATAAATATTGGTTTAAATATTTTGTTTCTATAACTACGTGTAATATTTTTCAATTATATCAACGAATTATATTTTCAAAAATTATAATAAAAATCTAGGCTTGACTATGAAACAGTAAAAGCAAATTAAAACTAACTTATTTGCATTAAGTAGCAATATTTTTGTCTAAATTATTGATTGTAAGTTTGAAATATATGAAAGAATCAACATTAATCATTAAAGTAAAATTCAATATCATTTCATAACTGTACAGTTAGTTTGAATACTTTCAATTCTTTTATAAAGAAAAGAAATTCTTTTTTAGTAGAATTACATTCGAATACGTAAATTTTAAATGCATTTTAATACTTTAACTTTAGTTTCATATTATAAAATATTACAATGTAACAATTTTTATTGTCTTCTTCATAAATCCTCTTAACAATATTAAACTTAAAGCTATGGAAAAAATAATTTGTTAAATATGACCATTAGTCACTGTGAATATTTGGAAAATTTTCCTTGCCAAGTCAATAACATAGAGGTTGGAATTTTGTCAAAAACTCTAATTTGTGTGAATTGATTCTTTCTGAGTGTAAAAAATAAAAGCATGCAGAAAATAGAGAAAATGTAGCAATTTTTTTAAATGAACAATATTAACTAAACTTAATCATATAAATAAAATTTGTAACTTTTTTTTTATATTTTACTATGATACCAATGGGTAATCATGGATAATGGCATGAAATATGTCAAAATAAGTTTCAAACATTTACCAAAAATTTCAAAATCCAAATTAGAATTATAAATCTGAAATATTATGAGTCATATAAGAAATTCTAAGGCTTCATTTTGTCAAATGTGGTTTCTGTTAAATTTAAATTTTCTTTCCTTTGATGAAGTATCTATAGTGAACTATTCACGAGAGCTAGTTTCCATATCGAAGAGATATTGTATTTATTATTTTTTTTTATTTTACGCAGACATTTTTTTATTGTTAGACTGATATGCTAATACAGCTTTGATTAAAAAAATAATAGGTTTTACAATTTTCTGTTATATAATGAAATAAGTTTATATTTTATTTGCATGAGATGTGGGGATTTTAAAATTTCATTTGTACACAAACAAAACATACAAATTATCTTTTGTTAATTAATTGGCTAATTTTTTGAAAATCTAGTATTTGAATATAAACTGATTATGCGTTACTTGGTTTTACAATATCTTTTAAATTCTACATAGATAAATATATATATTTTTTCTTTAATTATTTGATTGTTTTCCTTATTGGAAAATGTTGCTAAAATTTTTACTTTTGGAAGTGGTAACATTGTAAGAATTTGTGTTTGTACAAAAAAATTTTTAAAGCTATTTTTATCACATAATTTTTAAAAAAACTAATCTTTCGTTAGTTAATTTCTGATTTTCTTTGACAGAATGCTCTGAATTTAGGAATATGCATTGATCGTATTTTATTTTTGTACATATCATATCTATACATGTTTTGCATGTACTTACTAATATACAACTGTATTCAACATCTCTAAAAATTATTACAACATTTTAAATACATAAAACCTTCTTAATTTGCTTAGGAAAATAAAATATCAATTATTTTATTTTATTTATTTATTTATTTATTTTTTGCCTTGAGATTTGAATTATGAGTTTAACAACTACTGATAATACTCTTGTTAATTTTATCTTATTCTAAGCAAATAATGAAATTATTCCTTTTCTATATTAATATCAGCAGAAATAAATGCATAATGCAATGGTGAAAAATTTAAGAGTTTTATTAGGTATATATCGAAGATAATTCTCATTTAGCTATTTAGCTTTATTTTGCTTGAATTGCTGTTAAGAATTTTTGATGTGATTCTGTAACGTAAGGTATTTGGTTTTATTATTTAAAAAAGTGGAGCAAAGATTACATGCTTTGTCTTTTAAAAAAATAAGTTTACATTTTCTGTATTATTTGTGGAAAAATTAGCAATAGTTAATGTTAATTATTATAGTTTATATAATATCTTTTGTAAATTTTGATTTCTTGTGTAATTTTTGAAAAAATTGGCAAAAAATAGTGCTTACTGAATTTAATTTTACATTCTATTATTATTAAAATACATTACAAACTATTCAAAAGTTGCATCCAGGACCTTAATTTAAATAATTCCTTTATATAACTGTAGGGGGATACTGTATTTTGATGTTTATTTAAACAAAAGCAATAATATTTGATGTGCAAAATTATTACTAAATGCTTATGCAAAACATTAAATAAACATCATAATATACATCACATAAACATCAAATAAGTATCATGCTTATGCTTACTTATGCAAAATATTATTATTTACAAATAAGTTGCTTTTGCTCTTTATTGCGTCGTATATTTAAATACTTATAATCTTTCTTTATTATCAACTTTATTATAAGTACATAAAAACACCATTCAAAAAAATTGTAAAGGATAGTAAAAAAAGATTATTATTAAATATAGAAAACAAATAAATGCATAAGAATAATTTGTTTTTGTTAGTAAAAAATATTAATTGAAAAAGAATTCAAGTTAAAAATTTAGCATTTATAATTTAAAAGCGCAAATGCCTTGTAAAAATGCTTTTAAAAGCACAAATGCCTTTCCAAACCACAAATGTTTAGAAAAATAATTCTTTCTATGAGTATTATGAGAATTCATATTACTTTTATTGCAAATGTGAGTTTTATTGACTTACTTTTAAAAACGCTCTTACAAAGGATAAAATTTGAACATGCATTTATAATTTTACTTTTTAGAAAAATTCAGTAAATAGTGTCGTTATGGAGATATTTTAATCATCAGTAAAAGCTTCGCAAACTGCTTCTTCAGTAATATTGATTGGAAAACACAAACAGGAGAAAACAGGAAAAAGTCTAGAAGAATAAGAAAGAAATCTGTGTTTGTCACAAATATTTTTCACTCATAAAAGAAATTATTTTACCTTGAAAAAAAATGAACACTATGCATCTATTTACAGGTTCAAAATTAATTAAAAATTATTTGTTAAAAAAATTTATTAAATTTTAAAATTTTAATATGAATTTTAAAGTTTTTCCAAGAATAATTTATTGATGTAATGTCAAGAATATTATCAGATTTTTATGGTTTTCTTCTTTGTAAATATCTTATGAAAACCGTTAAAAATTTATTTGTATATCAGCACGTTCTAAAAAGCGCTCCAATAATTCCGTATTCGTTTAATGTTTATTAAACAACATCAATTCATAAATAAATGTATCGCTCAGCATTTAACTTTTTATATTTTATTATTCCATTATTTAATTTTTTATCCAGCTTCTTATTATAATGAAGATTATTTGATCTAGAAATTAAACAATAGATACTGTATTCTAAACGTAAGATTTTGATCAATACAATAGCAAAGTTTTTTGAAGGAATTCTTAATTAAACTTTTACAACTGATATTTAATGTTTAAGTGGCTATTTGATTTGATTTAATATAACTTCGGCAAAAGAAATTTTAAAAAAAATGTTAGTTAAATTTTATTTCATATTTCATTTATTATTACACATAGTTTCTGTTGGCGCTTTTATTCAGTTTGGGTGACCTTTAAAATTGATCAATAAGGGTCCACCGATTTGCATATATAAATAAAAGAGAGTTCTGTAAGAATTGACTAATGAAAATATCTTTGCTCATAATTAATGTATGAAATGTGTCGCATTTTTCTACTAGCACACTTATTTGAATGACTAAATGAAATATCCAAAATATTATGTTACTGTTTTCGAAAAACGTCTGTTATGATTATACTTTTATGGTATTGTTAAAGCTAGGTATTCTGTTATTATCCTAAAATGATGAAATATTCTTTCATCGATTTAGAATAATAACGATGAAAAAAGTTTAAATGATTATATAAGTTAGAAGAAAATAATATTGTACACTGTTTTCAAACTCCTATTCTTCTTTGTGTTTCATGGTAATTTATTTAATTATCGTAATTATTGAATACGATATCTTTAATTTCAGGATCATAATAAAAATATTTTCTATTACTTTGCAATAATTTTCGTAGTCTAAGTATCATTTTTAAATTCTATGACGAATGGAGGAACTAAACACAGTTCATTCTTTTCATCAATTCAATCACAGCGACATATTGAAAAATTTAGAGACTGCTCGTAAATATCCCGTTATTTGTGAAAACTTCCAAACATTATTCTTTTCTTACATTTTTTATATGTAATAAGCGGTATACTGGTGTGTGATTGCACCCGTTAATGATAACATATTATTCACAAGCAATGCAATTTATATAAAGTAAGAAACACATTATATTACAGAGAGTTTTAACAATACGATCCTCTTCGTCGAGTGCTGAATTAACACTAACTAGGGTCTGTTGGCTGACGCAATGTATGCTCGAGAAGAGGTCTCTGCTTACAAGTTAGAGGGTTCTTCTCAATATGTAGTTCTTCCCGTCACAAAGGAAAGTGTTTATGTATAAATATAAGCACTGCAAATGTATCAGTATCGATAAACCTAACGAATATTTTTATGTTCTTTCTAATGAAATAGTATATTCTGAAACAATACGAAAATACATTTCAGAAAAATTTCTTGGGTTGTTCTCAAAGGACAGTAGTGTTTAAATAGATATTTGTAAATATTTTTGTCCACTGAAAATCTCAGTATGTGCACGAATTAAGCTAAGCATGATTGTATTCATCTGTCAAAATTTTAATAGTGTTCTAAATGAGCTATTCTTGAAGTATAATTTATCATGCAGGGATGCTTTCAAAATGAAAGCTTTTAGCTGAACAAAGATTGACCTGACTACTTTTGAATCATGTACGGCAAACGATACCGATACATGAATTCCAACACTATTTCTCACTCATAAAAATAGCAATGAAGTAAATATTATAGTTAAGAATTGAAGTTACAAAGAAAAGCAGGTAACAAGAGCATTAAAACATGAGATAATAATTAATTCTATACATCTAATTAAAAAACGTTAATTAAAAAAGCATTTATACATTTCCATTAAATAACATTCAGATATTTTTATAAATAACTAAGAAATGATTTTGATAAAAAATATTTCATTGCAAGAATTTTTATTATCAAACTTTTAATCTGAATATATTTATTTTTTAATTTGCAAACATGAATTTTAATTATTTTTATTTAAAATTTTAATTATTCAGTGACAAAAATTGAATGACAAAAACGAATAGACCAGTGTAAATTTGAAATAATCAATATTATTTAAGTTAATTTTTCAAATTATGAAGCAGTTGGTTGTGTTTTGTGCTTTTATTAATTTTTATTTATTGATATTTATAGATAGAATTAAACAGCTGATAATGCATAATGAATACAAAATGCACTTTACAGCTGGTTATATGTGGTGCAGATAATGGTTTAAAGACATTTAAAGTTAATTGCAATTAATAGTAAAAATTCCTATGTTTGAGTTACCACCATTTTGATAAAAATACCACCATTTCAGCTAACATCGAAAGTGCAGTGCTAAGAGATTATTTAAGTGGAATAGTTGCTTGTGATTTGATTTCAAGCAATTTATGTAAATACTTCGGTAATATTTGTGCAAAAACATTAGCTAAGAAATATATAAGTAAACTTTGCTATTCATTATGTTTAACATATCAAGTATTCATGTTATTTTATGTGAACACAGCACTACAAAATAAAATAAAATTCAGATAACAAAACAAAATTTCTTTAAAAAAGCAATCCATGTTGATTTTATGGGAATAACCTGTATACAGAGCATAAATTCTACAATTTAAATTCTCAGGATATGTTTTGGCTATTTTACGATTACACTTAATTCAAAACATTCTAACAAGGGATTAACGGTAATGTTACTGTATTGATTACCAAATATATTTATTAAGTTTTTATATAATTAAACAATTTTTTTCTCAAAAAACTTTTAAGTTTTCAGAATATTGTGTTTTAAGTCTAGAGTGACATATTATAGTTTCTTCTTTCTGAAGAATTAAGTGTATTTTCAGAGTTTGAATATACAACATATAAGTTTGTACTTATAGGTTCTTTTATAAATATTCAATGTTTTTATTTTTGATAATAGCACATTTTTTTTTATCTTTTATACTCTGGTGTGCAAAATGTAGACTACAGGTGCTTATTTTGCAATGATTTCACGCGAAATCATCTCAGAGACAGGAAGTTCAGAAATGAGAGACATTTTATACTGAAATGATTAAAGCAGTGTTTCTCAACCTTTTAGTATTCACGGCCCAATTTTCAATCATAATTTTCATCGCGCCCCCCTCCCCGCCGCATACAATAAAATATATACAATAATAAGGTATTTTGAGTATTTTGGCGCTAAACCCACACTACAACCTTAATTTTAAATTTTACAAAATACCAAGAATACCGAAATTTATTGACATTTTGCAACACCGATCCTCAGCATTGAAAAAAAAAGAATCCTATGCTTTTTTATTGCTCTTGCGTCCCGCCATGTCGGGCATTCTCACGGTTTCGCGAGAAGTTTCTATTTGTCTGGTCAGCAAAAAATTAAGCTAGGAGCGTGCGCAGATGTGAACAATTGTTTTCTCATAGGGAGAAGGAGAAAGTTCTATGCGCAAATTTCAATTCCAGAAAATCTCATTCGAGTCGATCCTTCTATCGCTATTGAATCTATTCTGAATGTGTATATTATATATATTTTCGTGTAATTGCAATTCCCCGTATTAAATATTCACGGCAGCAGACTTATGCAGAATCATGGATAAATTTTTAAGCGGGCGTAAGCGAGCATTAGACGATAGACAAGCATCAATAAGTACACAGATGAGCGTGGTTCCGAAAATAAAATCGAGAAAATATTCTCAAGAATACTTAAATTTTGGGTTCACTAGTACTGAAGTAAATGAAGAAGAAAGGCCCCTGTGTATCATTTGCTCTAAAATGTTGGCTGCAGACAGCATGAAACCCAATAAACTTAAACGACATTTAGAAACGCTTCATAGTGAGTACGTAAACAAACCCACAGAATTCTTCGAATTAAAATTAAAATCATATGAAAAGCAAAAATCATTGTTTAAAAAACTTTGTCTGTGAATGAAAAAGCTTTAATTGCCTCTTACAAAGTTTCATATAAAATAGCCAGATGTAAAAAGCCTCACACCATTGGTGAAGAGCTTATTTTGCCAGCCGCGATTGATATTGTAGAAATTATGTTTGGAGATAATTTTGCAAAACAAATGTAGTCTATACCTCTTTCAAATGATACTGTTACCCGTCGAATTGCTGATATAGCTGAAGATGTAGAGTGTCAGCTTTTGTCGAAGTTGAGTTACAAATTATTTTCAATACAACTCGATGAGGCAACAGATAGTAATAAAGATGCTCATTTCATTGCCTATGTTAGATTTTGTGATGATTTGTCAGTAGTAGAAGAATTACTTTTCTGCAAACCAATAGAACTCAAAGCAACAGCACTCACTTTATTTGCTATCTTAAATGATTTTATGAACGAGGCAAACGTAAAATGGAAAAATTGCATCGGAATATGC
This sequence comes from Latrodectus geometricus, assembly GCA_026290005.1. Classification (NCBI taxonomy): domain Eukaryota; kingdom Metazoa; phylum Arthropoda; class Arachnida; order Araneae; family Theridiidae; genus Latrodectus; species Latrodectus geometricus. The sequence continues at coordinate 52,737 of JAPDSC010012407.1, read as the reverse complement.
ACGGATGGTGCTCGTTCTATGTCAGGAAGATTCCAAAGTATTCAAGCACTTGTGAAACAAAAATCGCCACAGTGCGCCTGGACACATTGCATGATCCACAGAGAAGCTTTTGTTTCCAAAGAAATGAGTCCTGGTTTGAATATTGTGTTAACTACGGTTGTAACCGTAGTAAATTATATAAAAATGAGACCCCTGAAATCAAGAATCTTTTCCGCACTTTGTAAAGACATGGGTGCAGTACATTTAGCGTTACTATTTTATTGCGAGGCAAAATGGTTATCACGAGGGAAATTTTTGCAACGTGTTTATGAATTAAGAGAAGAAATCGCCGTTTTCCTACAAGAGGAAAACAGACTGGAAGCTGAGAATTTTCGCGATAGATTATTTGTGTTGAAATTGAGCTATATGGTCAACATATTGGAGAAATTAAATAACTTGAATCTTCAACTGCAAGGAGCAAATACACATATATTGGATACGAGTGATAAAGTTAATGCTTTTTATAGGAAATTGGAATTGTGGAGCAGAAATTTAAAGCAAGAAAACTTAACAATGTTTGCAAATTTGAATGATTGTATTAAAACTTACAAGGCTGAAGAATAGCATGTAAAAGTTGTTTTTGTAACCATTGAAAATCATTTAGCAATGTTAGCAAAGAATTTTAAAAAGTACTTTCTTGCTGACGACAAACTGACATCAAGTTACAAGTGGGTGAGGGATCCATTTCAAAATACTCCCGAAGGACTCTCAATCGAAGAGAAAGAAACCTTCATAGACTTCACGGCAAGCGGCGAAACCAAAAGACAGTTTAGTAATAAATCACTCTTTGAATTTTGGGCAGGAGTGGATGATGAGTTTTCTGCACTAAAAACAAGGGCATTTCGCATTCTACTATTATTTTCAACATCTGACCTTTGAGAAACTGGATTTTCTGCGGTGGCTTCTTTGAAGACAAAATATAGATCTCAGCTAAATATAGAAAAAGAACTGAGAGTGTCTATTTCTAATATTAAACCCTCCTTCGAAAAACTTTGCTTTGAAAGACAGGCCCAAGGAAGTCACTTAAAATTATTAAATTTGTTTTTAATTTAGTAAGTTGTTTTAATTTAATAAGTTAATTATTAAATATGTCGAAATGTATTTTGTTTTGTATGTGTGTGTGTGTTCTTTCCTTTCAGTCACTTGATCAATTTTTTTAAATAACATTTTCTCTGGGATATGCTCGCGCCCCCCCATCAGTGTGCCGCGCCCCTCTAGGGGGTCGCGCCCCACAGGTTGAGAATCACTGGATTAAAGCATTGTAAAACACGAGTAAAATACATACGATATTAAATATTAAATCAAACACAAAAAGTCTTTTTTTTTTTTTTTTTTTTTTTTTTTTTTTTTTTTTTAACTCATAATATTGTTGCTTGTCTGTCCAAAGGGCAGAACAACAATCAAATGCTCTTTTGCATGGAATATGTACACTCTTTACTGCAATGGTTGCTTCGTACCACCTATCAATATTCAAGACCACATTGTCCAACAGCTCTTAAGATAAGAAACCCCAATCCACAATCAGCATGTTTCAATTTTGGGTGTTTCTCAGAGCAGGGTGTTATACAGCAAGAAGTCTCTTCAAAGCATCCCACATATGTTCTATGAGATTTAAACCAGGAAAGAACACTAGCCACACACACAATTCATTCAAGTAATAGCATTCATGTAGCTTTTAAACAGAAAGAGTCTGCTGTTGCTGGACATTGTCATCCATAACAAGAAGTGTGTTTTTTCTCTTAGAGCAAGAGTTTTGAACACTGAATTATTTATTTCCATTCTGTTTCTAGTTTGCTTTTAATACAATTTTTTTTTCAATTCCTTCTCTAAGTTCACACTCTATATACATCATATTCTTTTCAATTGTTAATGAAATACCTTTTATTCACTCAAGTTCCAATATATTTTTTTAAACTTGTAGTGGATAAAACTTGATATTAATATAGTTTTTTTCAAATATTAATTAAATAAATTTAATTAATTAATTTTAGTTTTGTATGGTAGAGATGAGCCCTATTTTGCGGAGTAGTGAAATTTGTTAGCATAAACAGTTACTATCTCTTTACAATTCTTATATTCTTAAACTTATTTATTTTTAATTAACTTGTAAAGGAGTTTATTATTTCCTTTGAAAATTCAATTTTATGGTTTTGAAATAAATTTGTGAAAGAGATGGAAAGTGTGCATGTGAGAGATTGAACTATTTCTAGTTTAAGAGAATTTTTTCTAATTAAAAAAAATCAATGAAAATTATTTATAAAGAACTGTCTGCAATATAGAGAAAAGAAAATCTTGCCAGTGCAAAATTAGTAGGGCGTCGGCCTAGAAATTTCATGTTTTCGAATTGAATTCTCGTCGAAGCCTAAAAATAATCGAAGCAATTCTAAGAAAACAAAGTTTATTAACGGTATCGACCCTTGAACGGACAATGCGAAGTTTCATAGAAAACCTTCACAAACGGACAATGTGAAATTTAATAAAAAAGTAATTAACATAAGATTTTTCTTTGTTGACCTAATTTTTTTTTTAATTTTACTTGCTACGTTTTATGTTTGCTACATTTATTTTGAATGCATTGAATTATGACATAATATTGAAGCAGTCTGAAGATGAGTGCTACAAAAGGAATTTGAAGTAAAGGTAATTTCCAAAAAGCATTTTTTAACGAATAATTGAAACTACCCATATTTACCACAGATATGAATCTCACCCTGGTTGAATTCTGATCTTTAATGACCAGAAAAAATTTCTTTTGATCTAAAAAAATTATTTCGTATTCAATGTACTTAACATAAAGAAAGTTACGAGATTTCTTGAAGCGCAGAAATAATTTTTGAAATTCGTTGACATTTGTGCTTATTGGCTAGTAATGGCTTTAGGGCTCTCAATAAATTGCCTTTAACAATAAAATTTTCTTTTTAATTCAAATAAGACACCGATGAATAGGATGTCACAAGATTAAACATATTATAAATTTTCCGAAATAATATATTTTATGTTAAAATATATTGCTTACACCACATCCTATATATATTTAAAGAAAAGATGCTTTTTCAGAGTTATTAATCTCTAGAGTTACAAATATATATTAAATGTATCACTGTAAATCTTCATTTATCAAAAATATTTCATGCCAGAATGCAGTTATTTTAAGATAACTGCTTTTTGGTAACAAATAATGTATGTAATACATTATTGTAAATTATTAGTACTTACATGAAAATATATAAATTTATATTATTTTGTCATAAATTTTGAGATTTTCATTTCAATAATACATCTTGTATCATTTTTTCTAGAGTTCAATATGGGAACCATTTGTGCAAATTAACTAGTATTATTATGACAGAAATTTTTTTGTTTGGAACCAAACTAAATAATCTTTTTCAAAAAGTAAAAAAGAATTTAAACGAAAGTCATTGTAAAAGGTGATAGCTTTTCTCGAAATTTTACAACACATGTACAGAAATGATCAAAATTTCAAGGCCATAAGAAGCTTCATTGGCTATGAATTGCATATTGAATGTGATCAGTAGTTGGTGAAACCGCTCATACGAAAGATAAAGATTTTTAATGCCATCATTCTGCGAGGCATTCATGGACTAATAATCTCAATCTATATTTTAGACTATCATAATGTGATGAAATATATATATATATATATATATATATATATATATAT
>JAPDSC010012407.1:0-44230 GCA_026290005.1 Latrodectus geometricus | reverse complement strand
CCCCCCCCCCCCCCCCGTCGTTAAATTTGGGATATGAAACCGCACAGAGCGGCCGCCTACCCAGGATCGTCCCTGTCTATATAATTATATACAGTGGTGCAGTCAATTATATAAAGAACGCCTTGCACAGCGAACGCTGCACACAGCGAACTTCCTATTCGTTCATTTCATGACAACGAACTTCGCTTCACACAACGAAGTCGCCTGAGCTTCCACGATCGCATCCTTCTGCGCAGGCACTGCAGTCGTTAGTCACTGTGCTTAACTTACGCACGTATCACGGCAGTCGTCCTTTTAAGTTAAACTCGATATTTTTTTTTATATTTTGGTTCTAAACAAAGCAGGAAGGTGATTTCTGTTGAAATGAAACAGGAAATAATTAGAAAGAGTGAATGTAAAGTAAAACAGTGTGACCTCGTCAAAGAGTTTGGCCTAAGCAAGACCACCATTTTTACAAATAAGGATGCAATCAAAGTAGCCAAAGGAGTATCAAAACTATTTAATGAAAAACATAGGTCTTCAATCCACGAGGAATTGGAGAAGCTATTAGCGATTTGGATTAAGGACAGGCATTAGAGGTAGAGGAGCTTATTGAGGAACACGAAGAAGAGCAGACAACTGAAGAGCTCCAAGCACTTCTGGTCCTGCAACAGGACAATGCTCAAAGGGAAGCGTCATCTGATAGCGAGGATCAACAATCAAACAATCAACCAATCCCAAGTGCTGACATCAAGAACATCCTGGTCAAATGGAAAGCAGTTCAGGAGTTTATCAATGCCCACTCTCCGGATTCAGCTGAAGCAAGCAGGATCAACTATCTTTACTCCGATACTCTTAACCGTTATTTCCGGCAGATGTTGAAGAAAAGAGAAAAACAAACGACTTTGGATAGGTTTTTCATGAAATTATCGGCCAAAAAGCAGAAAATGGATGAAGATGTGCAAGATTCGGTAGACTCTACTTAGTCTGTCTTAAAATTTAAAAAAATTATGTTTTTAGATGTAAGTATCTAAACAAAAATAATAACAAAAAATTTATCTTTTTTTATGTCATCTTAGCATATTTTATACTACAGAACGAATTATGTTTTTAACATATATTTATATAGGAAAACGCGTTTCACATAACGAACTTTTCGCATTACGAACTTGCTCCTGGAACGAATTAAGTTCGTTGTGTGAGGCACCACTGTATACGCGTTCCGGTAAAAAAAAAAAAAAAAAAAAAAAAAAAAAAAAAAAAATAGCACAACACCACTGATTATTACCACTTGTTTATAATACTGATTAGGAATTTAAACCAGGGACGTCTGACGAGCGTAACTGTATTATATATTCTTTAACTTAAATATAAAAATATTAGTTTTTCCAGTAAACTCAAAAACTTTCTCTAAAATTAATTTTCCTAAAAAAAAATAATAATAATAATAAAAAAATAACTTGTTATAAAAATAGTTTTCTTAATTTTTCATTAAGAAAACTATTCATTAAAAATGGCATGAAATAAGATTAGGAAAACATTAAAAGTTTTTTTTTTCAATAACGCGTCTTTATTATTTTACAATAGTCTATCATTTATAAATATAATACACGCAATAATTATTCAACATAACCAGAACACTTGTGCCCATTGTAATCAGAAAGAGACTAAATAATAGAAAAGGAAATCATGCCATGGAAAAATCTGAAAAAAATAGGACATTTAATAGATATCACATCTGTCACGGTCGAGGAAGAAATTATTAAATTAAGATGCGATATATTTCTTAAATCGAGAGCATATTTAGCGATACTGATTTTTGGAAATTAATTTCTGGTGAAACGTTTTCCAAATATTTACAAATTGATTTTGTATTTCAAATCATACTTTGGATCTAGGTATCTTTGAGAATCTGCTTTTTCAACCATGAACAAAAAGCAAACATTAACAGATGAGCATTTAATTTCGTGTTTATGCATTGCACTAAGCTCGTACCAGCCACAATATGATAATCTTGTTGCAGATATACAGTGCCAAATTTTAAATAAACGAAGTGAATAGGATGGTCACTTTTTGATATATGAATACTTTGATTATTTTACTCTGTAAATTATTATATATATATATATTTTGTAAATAATTAATATTAAGTTTTTTTTTTTTTTTTTTTTTTTTTTTAGAAAAATTACATAATTTACCATTTTTCTTGTTACTGAAAATAAATATGTACGTTAATAGCTCTACCATTGGTAGACCGCCTTCTATTTTTTAAATGTGGAGTAGACCCCGGATCCCAAAAGTTTGGCCATCCCTGCTATATAAGATGCAATAACTTTCGCATCTTGTTCTGAAAATTGGAAATCTAGTACTGAGCATTATGTAATGAATTTTTTTTTAATTAAAATTATGTTGTTTTCTATACTTGGAAGGCATTATCCCCATTGTGAGAAAAGCCATTCTTCGCTTGATTGAAAGAAGGTGGCATGAGTGAGATAGCCTAAAGGGGCGGTTGCCTTGGGTAATTCAGAAATGGGAGTGACTGAAATGGTTATAGAATTTTTGCAGAAAATATCCTGTATAATTTATTTCATTTTTAATTTTATTCTCTTATATTAAACGCACTCAAAAATCTATAAATATTTTGAAATTAGTAAAATATGGAAATATAGTATCTATCAACACATCATTCTATTAACCAGAGAAACACAATAATTTTGTAAATTTAATAATTCTTTGATAAAATTGCCAATATTTTTAAAAACTATATGTTTTCCTTTCAGTTAAACCTTCCTTATTGAAATTATTTTATACTAAATAGTTTGAACACTCTAAAATTTTTATTAATGCAATGAGAAATTTCAAAGTCAGAGCTGCAGTTATTTTTTCTTTAGTTTTTTTTCTCCTTTTCAAGTGAAGACTGCATTTTAGTCAGTATGAATTCAAAAGTTACTTACTCATCCACAAATATCTGATATCCTTCACAACTGTCAAATTAAGAATAAAAGAATTTATCAAACTAAAATATAATTTGAACTCTGGTAAAAAAAAAAAAAATACAATTTTAAATTATTTCATTCCTAATGAAAATGAAATAATATATATTTAGAAACAGTAGAAATATCTGCCTGATAAGAACTTCCCATTTTCCAGAGGGAAAGTAAAGTATGTATTTTTTAAGAAAATTTGGAAAGGAACCTTAAAAATATGCTCAACATTATCCTAAGATTATATATTAAAATGAAATATTACAACATGAATTAATTGCAAGAATTTATTTTCCATAAGATTCTGATTTTACTATATAGTTAGAAGTTTTATTTAAAAATAGAACAAAATATCAAACTAATAAGAAACTTATAATTATTTATTTACAATTAAAATAAATATTGTACGGTTAAAATACATTTTATTATTGTATGATATTTTTATCATGATACTTTTAGTTGTAAGCAAATTTACATTTTTTTTTTATTAAATTCAAGACTTGTATAACATTTGCAAGAATTAAAATCTTAAACTTTGTGATGGTTATACAAAGAATTTATACAAATACTACGAATGCTTTATACTTAAGCAACTAAAATGAATTATAAAAATTTCTTTACAAACATATTTTTAAAATAAGGTACATCATAAGTTAATTAAAAACAAAAATTTTGTATCGTCAAAAGCATCAATACCACATCATTTTCCTTTTTCCTTTTGAGCACGATTGTAAAAGATTATTATTGCAGCAACTGGAGATTTTATTCTTTTCAAGTGGCAATAGATTGACTTCCATCATTTTAAAAATAATGATCCAAATGATAAAATTAATTGAATATAATAGCAAGATGACGCATACTCATACTGATTCAAATAAAATTTAGCTACAGACAAAATTCCCAAATAAAATATTTAGCATGAAATCTGGAATCCACCAAGTGAAAATATGGCAACCTTAAAACTGTATGCCAGAAAAGCTATCAATTATTAAATCTCTTAAAGCAGTTTATTTTTCATATAGCCAACCTAGTAGAAATCTCAAACATTCATTAGACGATGGTTCCGAATTGACGCAACTCGAGCTGTGACGTCACATAATGTTAAGTCTATAGGAGTTGCTCAAACTGAAATATCGGCAACTCTAATGTAATAGGGGCTTTACGGCCAAACAACATACTCGGGTTTTGAACAATTTTCTTCTGAATTCGGGCAAAGGACAAAACCATATTTCAAATAGTGTGCGATTTACTGCCTTACAAAGTTTCTTCCTTTTTTTGACAGATTGTGGGCTATATTCACTTTTATCTGTACTTGTGTAGCGACCTTTATGTTTCCTCTTCATCTTATTTTTAATTTTTGTACATTTTAGTTTTCCTTAAGATGGCAACAAGTTTTGCTTCAAAAAAAGAAATTAATGTGTTTACATAAAAAAACAACTATATAACAATAACAGATTTGTATCAAAGAAATATAAACGAGTTTTATTCTTTTTATTAAATCCTAATGTTATTCAGTTTGAGTTAAAAGTTTATCGTGGATAAAAGATTTGCTTTAAATCTCCACTTCACTTGGCTTTGAAGAATACTTTCTTTGGACGATATTTAGTAACGTGACTTTCATTTTCTTTTTACTCATCCTGAAATCTATCTAAGGTTAAAAGAAATAATGGTTAAATTGCGCTTTAGGTCCCCTACTTCGCCAACTCGCGAATTTGAAGCGTTTTTTTGCGCATGCTCATTAATTACAGTTTTGTTTTAGCCTTTTCATTGGTCGCTAATTATGTTTCACTTTGAAATAGCGGTAGAATTTTCGCCATGGTATAGGCGATTTTGAAAATGCGCCAAGTAGGGGACCTAAAGTGCATTTTCACTGAAATAGTAGTTATAGTACAGTATTTAATTCAGAAGTTATTAAAAAAGCTGATAAATAGTTTTCAGTTGTCCAAGCGTGCAGAAGAACGTAAACAAGATAAAAAGCGAAACCTTACATAAGATTCCTTAAGCACTACGATAGATATTCAGAGTTCAAGTAGTCAAACCTTGCGTCATTAAAAACAACCTACCAATCAAGTAATCAAGGTAGATAGACACTAACTGGCGTACTAAGTGCACTGCACGGTAATTTAAGAAAGGCGATTAGGTTCATTGCTGGTTTGTTGTATTCAGTTCGGAAAGTCATTTCGTTTTTCTCAACTGAATCAGTTTTTGGATAGTGAAAACCAACTATTTTATGTGCATGAAATCATGCTACAACTAGAAAGATGATAAAAGGTATTGGACTAAAAGTTGCAATATACAATTCAATAAAATATTGATTCGTTATACGTTTTTCATTTTCATATGAAATGAAATAACTTTCCGAATAACTTAATATTTTTCTTAGATCATATTATTTTCGGCAAAAATTTACTGTACGGCCATCCTTGGCGTGATTTTTCCACATTTGGCGATAAATAACGTTTTCTAGCAACTCAACCTGTTCTGACAAATAATATAGGGGAAGGGTATTTTTAGACCTCGCTTGTGCAAAATGGTGATATATTTGGCGACTTTCCGTGGTTTTTTTTTAAGTATCTAAGAGTGACCGTACAGTAAATTTTTATTTTGTTTTCTAAACTAGTAAACTGTTTTTATTGTAATGTAGGTACTATTTAAAAATCAGTTGTTGGCCGATGACACATTGTATTTTGGACAGATATTTCGATATTTCTCGGACATGCGGTATAGAAACATTGTTTTAATATAAGATTTTGAATATATTAATGAGAAATGTAGTTGCTAAGCTTTAAATTTTAATGACAGTATCATAAGTTTTATTTACATCTGAATCCTATAAAATAAAGATTTCTTAAATATATTCTGAAATAATTACTAAACTAAATAAATTTCAAACTATCGGTAATTCAGATTTAAAATTTTGAATTTTATTTACAGAAATATAACTTATTTTAAGCCTTTTGTCCTATCATTCAAAATTATCTCACTAAACTTTATCAAACTTTATTATTAAGCATTCGTGCTTTTCTCTTCATGGGTTTGATGTCTTGTAATTTAGAAGTATCCCATAATATACTTAAGACCCGTTGGTATACTCAACGATTTTATTATTACCAGAAAATAATTTGGTTCTCTAATCCAAACAGAGCCACAAAAAATATACCTTGTGCAATTATAAACATTCTCTATGTATCCAAATAGATATACAAAAACTGATTGCCAAAAAAAATTTACAAAGTTTTTTTTGGCTTAGCTCAGTAATGTGTAATCATTTGGTTTTACAATTTATATCTTACCCATAAATATATAATAATTACAAAATAGGCTTGCTTGAAGTAAGCAAAATTAGATTCACATGTAAACCATACAAACCTATAAAGAAATTTAAAAACAGCATATTCTTAAATCCTCCGAAAATGAAAAACAAAATAGGGCATGAAATTAAAGGCCATTGTCAATTAATACGGCATTATTAAGTTATATTTTAAAATTATATATTTCTAATGACATACATATTATGATTACAGTATCTCCTGAGAAAATCACATGTTTCACTATTGCTGTTTATAATGATATTTTTGTATAGAATTTTATTGAAACCAATAAAAAGAGTCCATTTGTTTATCTTTATTTGGACCTATTAAAATACAATGTTAAAATGTGCTTTATGTAATAAATAATGATCTAGGCTTTTAACCATTCATCATCAATATTTTTCTAGTAACACATATTTAAGCAAATATTTATTCCAAATATTGGTTCTAATATCTTAGTTTGGATTGTCTTCTATAATGAAAGGAATTCATTATTTACGTTCAAATTTAAAAATTAGCAAAAATAGTGAACAAAATTAAGCAAAGTCCAATATAATTCGAAAAATTAAACAAAGTTCTGAAAATATAAAAATGATGTTACAATTCTTATTTTCCTCCTTCCGCTTTCATCCTTACCTCTGATGTTGGGTACAAATCCATTTCAACCAAAAAAGAGTTTAATTTTAATATAAAATTAGGAATAACAAACTTATGTTGTCGCCTCATGAATGTGCTAGTTTTTCTGATATAGAAAATTTGTTCATTTTTTTATTCGCATCACAGCTTATGTTAAAAATATGAAATGATATTGAATTTGAACCTTTTAATAAAATATTATATTTAAAAAAAAAAAAAAAACTCAGAAGAGTTCTCTTCTTTACAGTATGTTGAGCATATAAATAAATGAACAATCTATAACTATTATTAATACATATTTTAAAATATGTTATAAGCAATAAATTTATAGTTATTCAGGACTTATGTGAAACATGGGTAAAGTTAATTCTAGTACATTTCTAATAGTTTCTTTTGTAAATGTTGGTAAAAAATTTCTTTCTTGCTGAGGAAGTTGCCTATTCTGACAAATCTATTCTATTCTGAGGAATTCGCAAAACATGGAATAAAATTTTAAGTTTTTTGTAACAAAGAACTCCGTTACATTTGGAATATTCAGTTATATCTTAAAAGAACAGCAAAATAATTATGTGAAAAGGATCAAGGGGTTAGATTTTTTATTTATTTTATGGTCTAAAAGGATATAACTATACATGACAAGTTTTTTTGTTTTTCATACTTCGTCAGATATTACTAAAAATAATAAAACAATAATTAGAATAATTTGAAAATAGCTTTCGTTGATCCTAAAAATGAAAGTTTATTCACTGGCAGTTACTTTCGTCTTACTAATATAAACCCAAAATAAATGCCCGCTCCTTGGAAAACATGTTGATATTTCAAAATCTAAAAGGCTACAGACATTCTATAATTATAATTCTACTAATGGTGACATAGATTCCAATGATAAAGTGATTGTGCTACTATTGTTGAAAGAAAATTAATTGTTGGTTTATTATTATAGTTTCAATTGTTCTCGATATTTCAACGGTGAAAATGTACGTGTTGTTCCAAGCAATATATCAGATTGGAAACGGAGATCAATGAGAAGATAAGGAATTTCTTCATCGAAGCACTAAATATGACTTAATATAAGAACATAATTTTAAAGAATTGCATTCTTGCAATAAAACTTTGGTGAATTAGTGAGAATTATGCAGAATGTATAATTCTCACTAACGATTCTATTTAAGTAACGATTCTACATTTTGATACAGGACTTGAGCACTAGAAAAAGTGGAAATTGATCTTCGTTTGCAGAAAATGATAAATTTTACAATGTCTTTATTATATGTGGTATAAACCCATGTAAGTTGTAATTTAATCAAAATGTACTGATAGGGAATTTTCAGTGAGGGATATCTCTTAAATGGAAAATAAAGTGCTAAATTAGATATTTTGTATCATAAATATATAAATTATTAGGATTCTATTTCAATTCGATATTTTGTGTTTTAAATACTAAAGAATAGTTACATTTATAAAAAAATATAATTTTAATAAATTATTACTTTTGTATTTTGAAATAAAAAAAAATTGTGTATAAAACAATTTATTATTCTAAAATATATTATTCTCACTTTTATTTTTTACATTTTTCTGATCATTTTAAATAATAATACGTAAAATCTGTAGTTTATGTTTAATTATTTCTCAAAAAAAGAAATAGTTCATTAATTTACACAGTTACTAAAAAGAAATAGTTACATTAGTTTAGTTGAAAAATATAAAGAAATTGATATTAGAAATATAGAATCATTTGAATCCGAGCTTAGAGTTTATACATTAAAAAAAACTCACCAGTAGGGTTACGGAAAAAAAGTTATGCCTTTTATTCTCAATAAAAAGTTAACTTCTCTTTGGTTCATTTTACATTTTACCTAAATCAATGTAAAATTTAAACGTAAGATTAAAAAATTTTTTAACCCTTCTTTGCATAAGGGTGGAAATTTCCATCATAACATTGAATGTTCAAAAATTATTTTAAAGGACAAATTCACTTTAAATAGATCGTGTTTGGATACCTTTTTAATGCCCATTGCATGAAACGAAGCAAAGCTGTCAAAAATAAGCAAGTGTCACTATCAATGAAACGATCTTGAAGTTGTTTTAAATTTTGTTTTATTATATTTGAGTTTCTGTAAAAAAAGTAAAAATGAGTAGAAGAAAGGTTTGTAACACGTGTTTCTGTTATTTTACTCTTTTATTTCTACTTAGTACTAAGCTAATGACCTAACTTTATATAATGATGAAAGTTTCCATCATATTGTTTTTTGCTAAATTTATACTATAAATATATACTAAGATTTTCTTTAACCATTTTTCCTTTAATTTTGAACATGAATTGTATCACATTGATTTTTTTCACCTATAAAAAAAATCATATAAAGAAAGGTTATTGAAACACCTTAATAAAAGCATTTTTTATTGAAACATCTAATAAACTGTAATTAAATTTATTTAAAATAAAATATGTAAATGGCACAACAAATTATGTAAGGGCTACCATTTAAAAATAAAATATCTTTCATAATTTCAGTATTTGTAAAAAAATATAGGATTTTACTTAAAGGAGTGAATTTAAAATTATTATTATTTTACTTATTAGTAAAATAAATTACACTTCGAAAATTCGAAAATTTTAAAATATATAATAGTAAAATATTTATTTATCAGTAGAAATGTTTCTGAAAAATATTTATTTGTTGACTATTGATTTGCTGCAAAGAAAACATTAAAAATGAATAATTTTCAACTATATAAATAAGTATACTTATTATTTTATCCGTCTGTTATTAACTTAGGCTTAACCGAGATCTTTTTTGAAGTTTCGATGAATTGTAAATCATTATTGTAAATGATTTTCCAATCCAGAGCAAAATTTTTTTATATATCCAAAATATGCATACACATAAATGTACAATACATATCTCTTAGGTGGTCAAAGAGCATTTAATCGACTAGGGGTAGATACATTTTAGCTGTCTACGGAATTATAATGACTTGCAATTATTATCTTATCATCATATTTTTGTTGTGTGGGTTGAGTTTTCGGTTTCACCATATCTGAAAAACAATCGCTTTGTGTCAATATTGAACATAATGTATTATTAACATGCAATGTTAAGATTAATAAAAAGTTAAAGGAATATTTAAATAAATGAAATATTTAAATACTGCATTCACTCTTTTTGAAAAATGTCACTATAAATTGTACACTTTACAAAGATAATGAAATCTGCATAGTTCTTAAATAAATGAACAAACGATTACAAATTAAGAATAAAAAACATCGTATTGATAAGTAGTTGAAAAAAGGGTTAATTTCAATAAATTCTAAAGTCTAATATAATGTTGGAACTGATCAACTATCTGATTGGTATTTTGAAATGTATAAAATTATTTTTCATCAACATGCTCCAAACATTTTATATTGATGAAAGATTTTTCCACCTTGGCAAGATACAGAAAAATCATATATATCGGAAACATAATTGGAAAATTTATGCAATCTATTATTAATCCTAACTTATTGATAATTCGGTCTAAGTTATTCAATATCATTAGTAATATTTTCATCAGCCAAGCTTTCTCAACTTCCCTATTAGCCGTTAGAATACATTCCATCAAGATTTAAAGTGACTGATTCTCTGCCAATCACACACACTTTCCAAACTCTCAATATAGCTCTTATGTCATTATACTATTAAGAAATAATAGTGGATTGTATTATTAATGTACATGTCCCCAGTTCATAAATGTAGTGATCCTGACGGCAAGAAGAAAACTTCAATTTCTCACTTAAGATCACAATCTTTTAGTCAAATAATGTTCAATTCAAGAAGTTTTTTGCAGATGTCGACTTGTTTTGCTTTCTATTATGTTAAATGTTCCTTTTTTAGGTATATATTCTCGTGCATGATAAGCTGCAATCCTCTTTATTTTAATTTTGTCTACTTTTGCATTACGTTAAATGAAATGAATCGGTTCTCCGTGATCAAACACGAACATGGAGAAGAATCCCATGACTATAGAATTTGCTTCTATATATCATGCTGCTATTTGTGTCGTAAACTAACTGTTTGTTCAATTTATTTTCTACATCAAGATATAATTACTTAAATTTTTATTATTTTTATTTTATTTTATTTTATTTTAAATGAGTATAATCTCGTTGTTCTAAAATATCATTAATGGTTAGATTTTGTGTTTAAAATTACATATTGCAATAAAGATTTGTAAAAATAATTTAAGTCTAATAATTTTTTCAAAACTTCCTAAATACCTATCGTCTTTTGCTCACATCTTTGGTGTAAGTCTCCATTACTGTGCTGAAATTGTCCAACCAGTCGTAAAATGTATAATATGAATATATTTCGATCTTGATATTGATACCATACGAAAAGAATCTCATGATACCCTATTCTTTTCTTTTATAAGAATTTCAATTTTAAGAAATACTGGAGGTATAAGATCCACCGGAGAATCTGATCATGATGAATAATCTTTTACCATTATTATTCTGATTCTCGATGACGCCTGAGGGGGGAAAAATGGAATCTATCTCACACCTTTTGCTCGAGGTTAGTACCACTTATGCATACTGAAAATCACAGCTCCTTTGTGTTTATTTCAGAAATTATTTGTTGTTTCATGTTTTTGTAGTGAAAACCGTTGTGTCGATTATTTCCCTTCGATTTAGATATTCGAAATCCAGTGAGTTCTTAGATAAAATTGCGCAGTCAATAGCTGCTAAATATTCTTACAATACCCTACTGCCTATACAAGTCAACTATAAAATCACTTTTATCCACATTATTTTTAATACGACTATTCGGCTAGAGTCAGCTTTCTGAGGTTTACAATGTTATTCTTTTCATAATCACAAATGGATATAATCGTTGTGTCGTTGAGTAAAGGAAAATTGGAAATTCCTACTAACCACATCGAATGCGAAAATGAATTAAAAAGTTTCGTAATACTTTACTAAAACATAGCAATCTAAGATAAATTAGCAAAAAACTTTACTACCAGATGATTTAAATGCCTTCTCCGGTAAAATTTAAATACAAGTAATACACACACATCCTGGTTTTAAATGCTGTAATGAAATCAATATCATAATACATCAAACTGAATAAGGATTTAAGTTTTCACAACTCTATCACTATTGCTTTCCCTGAAGTCATATTTTTTATAACAGAATATGTATCACCCGAAGCAAATTTAAAATGCTTCTTAGAATGCACAAGTAATTTTTGCAGAAATATATATTTTTTTGTTTATCAAAAATAATTGTTTGGGATATAAGCGGACACATATAGTATAATTACATTAAACATATTTATAAGTTATAGAAGTAAACTGGGAATAACGATATTAAAAATATATATATTCATTTTCAAAAACTTTTACTTAAAAATAAAATACTTAGATTTTTAAGGAATCCTTAAAAGCTCGAATTACTATGGTTTGGATGGTTGGTTGGTTGGGTTTTATGGCACAGGATCCGAAAAGGACAAGCTGTGCCAATACTATGGTTTGGAAACTTTTTATTCTGAAGAGAAAAAAACCATTTTCTTCACCATTCAGAAGAGTTTTTTGCTATTTCTAATTTGATTGCAATATCAAATCACCAAGTACCATCCTTTTCCTGCCATTTTTGCTAATATTTCATAGTTCATCACATACATTGTCCAATCATTTCTTCTGTATCCTTAACATTTATATTGAAAAATTTTTATTATAGTTTTGCAGTGAAGGTTATGATAGTAACTTATGATTATAAAAGTGTAAATTCTTCAAAAACAAAATTGAATGTTTTACGAAATTTTAAAGATGTTTCGTTTTTAAAATAACATTTTTTATGTCAATAACACTCACGTAGCAATCACAATAAGTAACATGTATTTTCTATTTCTGTATTTCGTAATGTAATTCTTTAAATTCTTTCAACTGCGTAACAACTGAATAAAAGTGCTCATATATTAAATTAAAAAGAAATTATTTTCTTATGAAAGAATTGTGTTAGTAAGTAAATTCCAGTAAAGTATTTATAAATATTTAAGCAGAAGGAGAATGAACTCTACAACTCAACTCTTTGAAAATTGTCAAAATTTATGGAAAGAGTAATTGTTACCCACAATCCCTTGAATCTTAAAGTGTTGTTTTGTCGAGTAGTGTAAAAAATGGTAATCTTTTTGCGTCTATCTAGCTTGTTAATTAACAAATTGCTAATTTTGCTAAATTTTTGTATTTCGTTAATCCACATTTACATATGTATTTATTTTTAGGGTATCGACATCAATCATAAATATGATCGTAAAGTTGTTCGTCGGTCTCCCAAGAGCGAGGATATCTATCTTCGGTTATTAGTTAAGGCAAGAATATTAGTTTTATAAAGATTAAATATTATGTAGCTTATAAACTTTTGTATGAATTTGCATGTACTAGCTTGATAAGATAAAAGATATTGTTTTCGTACAATAGAGATATGTTTTATTTTGATCACGAAAAATGCATGTTTTAAGTGAAATAAAGATTTAACATATGTCTTATTTCTTTATTTTATAAATTCTCAAATTATATTTTAGATGTGTTTAATTTTTATTTTGTGTTAAAGAATTAGTATACGTGTATTTCATAATCTGCCTAATTTTTCTTTATTCATGTTACCCAAGTAATTTTAAATATTGGAGTTTTTATTATACTTGATTTACTTTAATATTGCCAATAAAACTACAGATTTTATTTTTCTGTGCATAACAATCTTAAAAATTTTGTGGTTTCTTCAAGTTTTTATGTATCTAAAGTTACAAGTAATAATGAGTAACGTTTGTTATTGCTACTCATTATGATACTTCGACTATTATGTTATTTTTTGTAGTCAGATTTTTCAATTTTATTTTCAGCTTTATCGCTTTCTTGCTAGACGAACAGGACAAAAATTCAATAAAATAATATTGAAACGTCTATTTATGAGTAAAATTAATAAGCCTCCTTTATCATTGGCAAGATTGGTAAGTCATTTTAAACTTATAAATGTTTCTTAATGGCTTTACATGTTAAAAGTTGTGATATATATGTGATTAAAATTAATCTTATTTTCATGGACTGATATTCTAATCATTATTTTAAGTTAATGTATTCTCCAATGCTCATTAAATTTTGAAAATCAGTTGACTATATCAAAGAAATCTTGCTTGTAATGTCTTAAAAAGTAAATGTACCAAATTTATTTTCACTTGCACTGCATTTCGAATGCACTCGCGCTTTTAGAACTAAGAGATTTTTGTCATTAGAATTATGTCTATAAATTCTAACTGTACTACATTTTACATTATTTTAATGCTAACACATTAATATTAATTTTCATTTTGGTTATACTATACTTAAAGGTGCCCCTTTGATTCTCGTCAAGTTGTGATTGCAATTGATCGCCAAGCTGGAAATTATCGAATAGTGTTCTGATTGGTTAAGATCATTTAGAAATAAAGAATAAATATTTTTAACAAATAATAAATTTGCTTACATTGGAATTTTACATTGTATTTATCTTTGATTTCAAATTGCTCATGTTTTGTTTACCTTAATATTTATTCTGTTTTTGCCAAGCAATAGGCAAAAATATTTAATCAATATTTTTATTTTTATGTGGTTCTAATTCTGTATTATTCCTTAACATATTACTAAAGTTTTCAATAAGTATGTGGTCAAACCTAAAAGTCGGATCCTGGACAAATAAAGGATATTAATTTACTAAGCTATTTCCACTAATTCGTTATTTTTAACTCCTAAAACACCTAATTTAAAAGATATTTAGTCTATAACACTACTAAAACTGTATGCTTTTAATCTTTTTAGGCATATTAATCATTGCTCCTATGTGTAATTTACTAAATTAATGTAAATTGAAATTCATTATTTAATATTTTAGTACATAATTTCAAAATAAATTTAAAGATTCAAACTTAGTTTTAGGTTTCGAATTTTTTAAGTTATTGTTTATCGGTATCTTAAAATATGTTTCTGGATTAAATAGTAGATATGATTCCTGTCTTCAAGACAATTATAAAGTTACTGACTTTACTATGATTTTTTTTTCAACACAAATCTCTTTACTATAAAAAGTTTGCTTTCTTTGGTTCATTGTAATATAACATTTTTTGATGCTGTTGACATGTTTTTTCTATTTTAAACATTTTTATAATTAATTTTTGTGATTGTTTGGCTTGTTAATACTCTGATTAAAACAGAATGCAAGATTGTTATATGAACAGACAATATTTAGACATAATTTATTCAATTTAATGGATATATATATATATATATATATAATTCATGCTATTGTGATTATTAAATTGTCCTCTGTTGTAGGACATGTAGGACTTTGAAGCTACATTTAAAATGAATTCCAGGCGACAATATCATACATTAAAAATTTCTCAAGCTTTTTAGCTAATAAAGGCTGAAATATTGTGTATTGCTTTATAGTCTTTTTAAGATTGTAATTTGGATGGTAGACGATATAAAGTATAAATCAATTCCCAAAAGAATAAAAGAAAAAAATTTATACAAATTGTGTATACTTAACTATAAAAAAAAAATTTAAAATTCAATGGTAATATCCTACCATATGATTGATCTGCAATTGAAACCAATACCCTATATTGTTATTGAGAGTTGTAAAATTTGATTCAGTTTGGTATGTTTGGAGATTATAAAATTCTTATGTGCTTTATAAAACTCTTGAAAAGGGATTGTATTTTTTCTAAGTCTAGAAATTCTTTGCAAACAGTGAAGAATTAGAATTAATTCATTTTTTCTTTAGCTTTATTTTTAGAAATATGAAGATTGAGTTTTTCATTTTTTTCTAAATTTCCAAGATAAAATACCAGAATGAATTATTGCTAGGTAATATATTTATACTTTAAAAAATGAGTTTTTGACCTTCCCCATTAAAGTAATGTAATAGTTTACAAGACTAGATTTTAATGATAGTTTATGTTAGCCCACTACTTAAAATATTGCATTTGTAAATTGAATATATTATTGATTAAGTATATATTTAAAGGATGTTATTAAAACTGGAAATATAGTCAAAGATTTACAAGCAGTTTGAAAGCATTATGTTCCTTGTTTTTATTGTAAAATTTGTTTTTTATAATACTTTAATAGTTTTTCATAATTGCCAAATATACCTATTGCAGTATATTATATTATAGTATTGCAGTATATTATACCTATTTTGGTAAAATTGTGCTTTAGGTCCTCTACTTTGCCAACTCACGAATTTGAAGCACTTATGTGCATGCTTATTAATTACTCTTTCGTTTAGCCTTTTCATTGGTCACTAATTAAGTTTCACTTTGAAATTGTAGTAGAATTTTCTCCATGGCATAGGCGATTTTGAAAACGAGCCAAGTAAGGGACATAAAGCACGTTTTCATCTTATTTTTTGCTCCCTTTAAAAGAAAATCTTTTGGTGAAACTTTGAAATGAACATGCATTTCATATGAAATAAAACATAAATTCAAAGAATAAAGAAAAATTAAAATAAAAGAAAAAGTAATTTGTTCATTGTTGCTTGTGTTAATGAAAAATGTAATAAAGAATTGCTCTTGTTGGAAAAAAAGATTTTACTGCAAAATGTTTTAATGTATTGGTATGTGTGCAGTTAAAACATTCAAATGTAGTTAGCTATAAAGGTGTAATTGGTCCTTTTTAATTTCAATAACAAAGAAAAGGAATATTCAATTCCATGAAGGGTTCCACATTTAGGTCTTTGAACTGTGATTACCATCAAATAATTAAGTAGAGCTTTTGTCATTATTTGAAGCACCTAAAATTTAACTTCAGGCTGTGATTCTGTTTTAAAAAATTTAGTAGCGTCATAAAGTAATTTAACCCCTTACCAACCAAGGAAAGCTTACAAGATTCGCTCCCCAGGCCACCGGTTTTCACACAGACGCGCACAGTTATCAGTGTATTGGTGGAAAAGAGGATCGCTTTCCATTCTAATTGTTTACTTTCACAAAACGAAAGAATAAAAAGTTACGAACTACTTGAAAAGAAACACAAATAATAACTGTAACGTATGGAACAAAAGCAACAGCTTCCTCCGTTCCAAGAAATTCCCCTCTCAAAATCGCTCCTTCTTTGAAATAGATGTAACATCATTACAACAGATCTTTTAAACAATGTCAAGGATATTCTTTTGCATTCCAAAGCTATGGGTCTATTTTGCTGATAGCTGAGCAGAGAAGCGTATTTCCAAAAGCCTTATATATATGCCAGGGGCAGTCAACAAATCAGCTTAGCGCTGCGAATATATACGCTCGTGGCAGCAAAGGGGTTAAATCTAAGTTTTAAGAATTGATCTCTTTCCCTATTTATTTACTATTGATAAAAAATTAAATTCTTGCTTAAGGAAAGTATTTTATTTGCTAGTTTCATCAGCAGAAAACCTTTATTTTAAATTATTATGCCATGTTTTTTATAAATATCACATCTGATACAAAAGGTAGTAGCTCATTCAGTTTTAATTTGGTTTTTGTTAGGTATTTAAAATATTTTTCTGATGTTTTAACTAATGGAATTGTCATGGATGTACGTACTTATCTGTTGTGTTGACATTACTTGTTCCATTGATTGAAACTCTATGATGATAACATTCTGCCATATGATTGATCTGTGATTAAAATCAATAGCCCGTATAGTTACTGAGAGTTTCACTATATAAATTTCATGTGGCATTTTTTGTTTACGATGTTAGAAAATTTAATCTTAGTTTTATGCATTGTCAAAAAGCTACAATTAATTTTACTTTTTATTTATACATAAAAATTGTATTACAATATGGAATTAAAGATTTACGAACAGTTTCAAAGCATTACATTCTTTGTTTTTGTTATAAAATATTTGTTTTATTTTAGAATATTATAATAGTTTGGCATAATTGCCAAATATACCTATTGCAGTATATTTTTTGTTCCCTTTAAAAGGAAATCTTTTGGTGAAACTTTGAAAGGAACATGCATTTCATCTGCATAAATTTGAGTTATTTATTCATTATAGCTTGTATTTTTGTGACAATGAAAAATGTAATAAAGAATTGCTTTTGTTGGAAACTAAAGATTTTACTTAAAATGTTTTAATGTATCTGTATGTGGGCAGTTAAATCTTAATATTTTAAACATTCAAATGTAGTCAGCTATAAAGGTGGAATTTGCCAGTCCTTTTTAATGTCAGTAACAAAGAAAAGGAATAATCTATTCCATGAAGGGTTTCATATTTAGGTCTTTGAATTGGGATTAGCATCAAATAATTAGAGATTTTGTCATTATCTAAGGCACTTAAAATTTATCTTCAGGATGTGACGTGACTGTTTAAAAAAATTTTAGTAGCATCATAAAGTGATTTAAATATAAGTTTAAACAATGGATCTCTTTCCCAATTAATTTACTATTGATAAAAAATTAAATTCTTACATAAGGAAAGTATTTTATTTGATTTTGGTACTCTCTTGCATTATAGCTCTAAGCATAGGTTTTCTGTACAAAGTTTCTAAAGTGAAAAAACTTAAATTTTAAATTATTATGCCTCGTTTGTCATAAATATCACATCTGATACAAAAGGTAGTAGCTATATAATTATCTTGAGCATTTCTAATAGTTCTTTAATGTTATGATATTTATGATCAGGTTGACTATACGGTTCCCCTTGGTGCAATTTTTCCACATTTATTCATTAAATAATTTTCTCGCAACCCATTTTTTGCACACTTTTCAATATTCTGTTTTTTTTTTTTAGATTGTGCTTGGGCAAAATGGTGAGATTCGCAAAAAATCACCAAGAGTGACCATAAAATTTTACAGAATTTTATGCATTAAATGTGCAATTTAAAGCTCTGAAAATTAATAGTAACTATATCATTGCCGAGAGATGTACAATTTAGTTTGTGTTTGGTATTTAAAATATTTTTTAGATGCTTTAACTAATAGAATTGTCATGGATGTATATACTTATCTGTTGTGTTGACATTACTTGTTCCCTAGATTGAAACTCTATGATGATAACATTCTGCCATATGATTGATCTGTGATTAAAATCAATAGCCCGTATAGTTACTGAGAGTTTCACCATATAAATTTCATGTGGCATTTTTTGTTTACGATTTGTCAAAAAGCTACAGTTAATTTTACTTCTTACTTATGCATAAAAATTGTATTACAATATGAATATACCTGCAATGATCTTTTAACACACTTTAACACTTTATTTATATTTTGACTTTAACTTTTTTTGTTTAATGTCACTTTTGATAGTAAGCTTTTTACCAGGCTCTTTCATAAATAAAAGTTATTCTATTAGAATTTCTTATTCAACACATTTTAATTAATACCCATCTAAAAGTTATATTGTTAACCTATTTCTAAAAGTTGTCAGTGTTGCTTTGCCAAATTGCGCCAATGTATCCAAAGCCAGTTTTGCATCCATGGACTATATAGTTTTGTCTATAGTTGAGATAAAGAATAACAAAGTAAAGAACTCTAATATTGAGTGCCACATTAAATCATGAATTATCCTTTTGGAATATGGCTGGTGGCAAATTTATGAGAGGACCATAGGCTTCAACACTTTAGAGGTGTAGGACTACCTGTTTACTGTTTCAGAGCAATGTCTGCTAGACATGTGGGAGTGGAATCCAGCTTTACCATCACAGATAGAAAGAGCAGGACCAATGTAGCAGTGCATAATAATACAGTTCACCTATCTCCATTGCTTGGATTTGAATCTGATCATAGTAGTTTTGTAACACAGTAACTTTGTTCAGTGAAGATAATGTCATTCCATAGTCCATGTCTGTCATTCATCACACCATTTATGGCCTGAATTCCTTTGGTGGATTAATAAAAGATGGATTGGAACACATGCAATGTTCCTTGCATATGTTCCACTCAGTTACAAACTGGCGCAGCATGTCCTTTCTTGGACCTTGTGCCATAAAACCCAACCAACCAACCTCAGTTACAAACAGCATTGAAATTATACTATTGGCTATATAATGAAGTACAACAACCAAATCTGTTGAATGATTTATGTTGCCATGTACATGTGCAATAAGATATATGGGATTGATCTGTCAATCTATTCTTAGTTGAAATCAGAAAATTGCTTGAAAGATGCTCAATGTTTTCATGAAGCAATTAAATGGTTTATGGCAAAAAAGTCTAAATTGCCATACTTTAAGCTGGTAATATTCTCCCTTTATATTGTGCTTGTAGATGCTGTAATGCTAATTATTTGCATATCTTGTATTTTTTTATTACCAAAAAATGCATGATGAATTTTTTGTGTGATTTATTGTCTGCTTTCTGCAAGTAGTAACCAACAGTGTAGGTGTTTCCTCGAATAATTCATATAATTTATTGAAAAGTTTTCAGAAGTCAATAGACTTGTATTATTTGTATCAATAGTCTTGTTATTAATTTTTCCTTTTAATTATGTTAAATTTAGCTTCATTTTCCTTTCTTTCCCCCAACATAATAATTTGTATTTGGTTTTGTAACTTTATTACCATTTAATTTGAATATTAAATATGATTTTTTTAGTTTGGTTTTTTAATAAATTGTATGCTTTACAGGCCAAAACTGTAAAGAAACCTGGTAATGAAAATAAAACTCTAGTTGTTGTTGGTACAGTTACAGATGACTTAAGACTATATGAAGTTCCGAAGATTACTGTAAGTTTTTAAGTTGTTAAGCTTATCATAATTCTTAGTTTAGTAATTGTGTAATCTGTAAATTTATATTTGTCATTTATAGTTGTGTGCATTACGAGTGACTGAACGTGCCAGAGCTCGTATTTTGAAAGCAGGAGGAGAGATAATTACATTTGATCAGTTGGCAATGCGAAGTCCTAAAGGAAAAAAGACTCTTCTCATTCAGGGTAAAATTCTGTTAATTATTTTTTAATATTTAAAAAGTTTACTTTATTTTTTTCAGATAATTTTGTTTAGCTTTAAGATAATTTTGATAAATAATCAAGAATTTAAAAAAAATTTGTTAATGCTTAAGTTTTAATACATTTTTTTTCTAGGTCGTCGAAAGGCAAGAGAAGCATGCAGGCATTTTGGTAAAGCTCCCGGTGTCCCACACAGTCATACTAAGTAAATATAATTTTTTACTATTTCTAAATTTAAATATTTATGTTACTATAGTTTACAGTTATTAGCTAGTATTTAATTAAAATTTGCTTTAAAAAGTAATGTTCATGTTGAGATCTGCCTTTAATGAATTAAAAACATATTTATTGCTGATTTGTACTCCCTATAAATGTGCTTGTGTTGTCATGTAATTAAGCTTCTGCTTAAGAATTAATTATTCAAGAAAGAAGTGCCTGTCCTTTTCTCTCACTTTAGTATTTTTATTTATTCAGAAACAGTCAATGAAAAAGTAATTGTCATTAGACGAGTGTTCATTCTACATTCTATGGTTTAAATTTTATAAAAAAATTTCCATTTACTATTTTTTAAATTATTGAAGAAGCATTACTTAGCCTATCCCAGTTGTCAGTAACTTTTAATGCAAGTGTAGAAAAAAGTAGTTAATATCTTTGTTATTAAAGAAAATCCTTAAGTATACAACACCTCATTAATTTTAAAATGCTAAACATTGCTTTGAAAAGCAGTTTATTAAACTACTTAAACTGTATTTAAAAATTTTGTTGAACTGATATTTCACTAAGCAAGATTTTTTTTCTTGCACTCTTGTTTATTTTGGTATGCAATGTGCATAAATATCAAATTAACATTTTCTGTCCATTTATTTAATGTTGGTCTGTTCAATTTATAACTATTGATTTAAACCCTCAAATATATTTTATTACTTAATTTGAATCAAAGCTTGCTAATTCTTTCACCCCAAAATATTTATACCAAATTATACCAGTATTTAAACAATCTTTTATTTTCTCTAGAAAATTTTTCTTTCAATATTTTTTATGCATTACATACTAAAATAGTTTAGTTCTATTTTCATTTTTATAATTTCATTTGTTAATTCCCATGAATATATTAAAAATTTTCTTAAGGGATTTGAAAGTTGAAAACTTAAGGCCATCTCTATCCACCTTAAACTTTTAATTATACATTAGGTTCAAGCCATTTTGTTTCAAACGCTGTTAAATAAATCAAATTAATTTTAGTTCTGTATTAAGATATCATTTACAATCTTATTAAAGTAATAAAATTGAATGTCATTAGTTAGAAGGATTTATGTAGATCTTAATACCATTTTTTTTTCATCCTGGAGTACATTCATTGTGAAAATTCAGTGCAATTTTTTTTTAATTCTCAAAAATATGTTTTGGGGGTGTAATCGAAAAGTTATAACTTGAAATAATTATACTAAACAAAACTCTGAAAATCTGTTAGATAAATTTCTTCATTAAACATTTACTTGAAATGTAAAATCTGTTGTACTTATTTTAAATCTGTAAAATGTGGTTTTTTCATCTTCCCCCCAAAAAAACTTTGGTGAACTGCTATGATTGAAATAGTTTCTGCCCTTTAATAAATGAAAGCCCTATAACTTATAAGATATTTTAAAGAAATCTATTGGAATTGATATTATAAGCATGTACTTTGTGTTAATTCATCAATGTCTAGATTTTAAATCATGGTTGCATTCTTTAGAAAAACTTATTAAGAATACTGCATTGATATTCAGAAATTCCTTTTCCTTTTGATATTATTGTGAAAAAAAGATGGGCAAATTGCCATGGAATATGAGTAAAAAAAATTAAATAAAAAAATATAATTAAATAAGTAATAAATTGGAATAAAGTAAAATAATTCAAGTTAGTTTCTTATATTCTTGCCAGAAGAAATAAAAAACAAAAATTTGTTTTATGCATAAAAAATATTTGAAATTTAAATAATTTCTAGCAATTTAGATTTGGATTGCCTAAATTTATAAATCTAGTTGTCTATTTCATATTCTTTGCAACAATTCCTTACCAATGGTAAAAACTACATTAAAACTAATTAAAAGCATTGTGTCAGCGATTAAAGTAGTGATATTTTGAGTATTTGAAATTGATAATGTTTGATGTGATCATTTCCTTCAATCTCCATAATAAGACCAACAAAAGAAGCAAAAATTTATTATAGATTTGAAGTTGTTTAAAAAATATTTAAAAAAAAAATTTAAAGAATGAATTGTTTATTGAACGAAAATTTGTCACTCTAAAATTTGCTATATTTTGAATCAATTATTTCTTCTGGTGACAATTAATTTAATTTTGTAATATGATGTGTGATATTATAAACTGGATTAATATAAATATATCTTAAATAGGAATAAGATTTAAAAAGCAAAATGATATGGTAATGGGCCATAGCATTATATAATCATATCATCCAACTAAATTATATTTTGTTTCTCAATATATTTATGTATAAACTTTAACTTTAACAAATTTCTATGTGTTTTGCAATTTATAAACTTAAAAGAATTTTCTGCTGCAGAAATTTTGTTTCATTTAATGTGATTTAACAAAAATGATAAAAGCTATATTGGATTCATAAAATATTTGTTAGTTAAAATAAATATATAAAACTGGCTAAGTTTTAGATTAATTTTTTTTATCAAATGAAAAATATTAATTTTTTTTGTATTTGAGAGAGTTAATAAAATTTCTTTTATAATGTTAGATAAAATTTTTATTTTATAACTATTGAACAGCGTTGATTTTACAACAAATTTAAAAGACCAGTTTTCATATAGATGATTAAAAATTTAAATCTTGTTTAGATTTCTTATATTTTAAATTGACATTGTACTGTAGAAGTTATTCTAATGCAATTGGTTGAATGAATCAATTATATTGCCAACTTTTAGGTGCAATATATGCTCATAAAGTGCTCAAAAGTAGATTGCTTATAATGCCATCCACTTTTAGTTGATTATTTAATAAAATCAGACTTGAGACATAAAATTAATACAAATTAAATCGTATATTAGCTGTAGATAATTGTAAAGTGAAAAAATTGAATTTTGCTTGAACAAAACTTAACAAAAATAAATTTTTTCAGGCCTTATGTACGATCCAAGGGACGCAAATTTGAAAGGGCTAGAGGACGTAGGAAGAGCTGTGGCTTTAAAGTTTAAAAGATCATTAGCTGTCAAGTTAATAGATGGAATAAAAAAATTTCATACATGTTTTTTGTTTTTGTGTTTCAATGAGTTTTTTAAGATAGTTCAAATTTTCCAATAAACATGCATCACAATTTCCCTTATTTAAAATATTGAACATACAAAGTGCTCACAAATAAGTGACAACTTAAATTTTTTTATAATAATACACTTGTTTTTTATCTATAATTGTTTAACGAAAGTAGAACAATTGTTCAATGTGTAATTATCAATGTTCAATGCTTATATAATTTCCATGCAACAATGAAAGACTTGCCAGTGAACTGCATTGTAGAGAACAGAATTTCTTACCTTTTGTAAAATTTTGAATTTAATTGTGACATTGGTTTTAGGTTAAATTTCAATTTATTCTTTATGCATACCCATATGCAGTGCCATAGTGCAGTGAGTTGAGATTAGAAATGGATGCCGACCATTCTACAACCCCACCCAAAAAAGAACAATCGTGCTTTTTTCACCATAATGCCGAACATTACCAATTTTTTCAAACTTTATTTCTTTCAATTAGTCTTTTCGACACATATCAATCCTTAAAAGTTTTGCTTACTTATCAAATGCACTTGGAGAATTGTCAGATTTGCATCCATGGTGATAATGCAAGAAATGAAATAAATTTAAATTAAGCAAATACTTGTTTAAATTAAAATTGCACTAATACTCACAAAATTAAAGCATTAAGTGTTGCTAACATGAAACAAAATTTTAATTAAAGATTATGTGCTAAAAAATCCTATTACTTATTTGTGGGCATACTTTGTTTTTCAGCTATATATATATAACCGAAAAATCTTAATTACATGGGGAAAATGTACATTAAGTTATGCCCTTCCTGATGTATGCTATTAAAATACCAATAAACTTTCTGAAATGTTCCATAAAGTACTAAGTATAACAATAATATGTAGTATAATAATTAAAACAATTTTGTGCTTTTCAAGCATGGTTATTGAAACACCAAACTTATTCAATCTTTTGTACCTATCTAAACTTTTTCCACTTACATAATTCTGCTAAAAAAATTTTGTGAGCAAATGTTATAGTAATTTCTTGTTAACAACAACATAAAAAGTTAAATTTTTATAGAACCTTTAAAAAATTTCATGTGGAAAAACACTTCAATGATATCTGAAATTAAAATAATTTTATAGATGTCCTTGCAAATCTGATACTTCGATTTCTTGAAAATTCACTCTTGGAATTTTTACTTTAAGGAATTTTTTTTATAAAATACTATTTTTTGGTATTTTTTTAAATTTTCAAATATTTTCAATGAAATTAAGATTCCCTCCCAAAAAATTTGAGTATTAGTTATTAAATTTACCGAATGATGGCTGCACGATCGATATAATACTTGTCTTCAGAATTGAAATAATAGTTGCTTAAATATATAGTTCTGTCAAAAGCAACTGCAATACCTAGATTCATGCACGTCTGAAAAAAAAATCATAGATTTTCCTGTTCGTTGCCATTTTCTTAAGATTTTATAAGTTTACTAAATATGACAAAATTTACATTAAAATATATTTTCAATGCCCTGTCTGGATCAAAATTGTTTATTTTTGCTGAATCAGGACGTTCCCTGGGATGAATGGAATAAAATAAAATAAATCTTGTTGCTCATAAAACAAATCAAAAGCTACATGAGAGGCAATTCATTATAAAGTAAAAGAGCAATCATTGTCCAGTTTGGGAAGAGACTGCAATTTTAAAAAGACACATGAGATTTGGTAGCAGATTTCATGTGAAGAGGAATCTGCTACCAAATCTCGCGAAAAGGGAGTAGAAAAACTTATTAAAGAAAATTTTATCTGCTAAAAAAAAAAAAAAATGTTTGAAATTTTTTTATTTTTGTTATCGTTTAAGAATGCAAATCTCAAGTATTCTGAAACTTTTAGCTCAATTGTTGTAGTGTAGTTTAATTTTGAGTATTAAGCTTGATTTAGGATTTGAATTTCCTTTTAAATCTGATAGTGAATCTCCAAATAGTTGCTGGGAAACGGTTGTTTTGTTTCTATTTTAATGCTATTGTTTCAGTGTTTTCTTACATTGAAACTATAGTGATAAGATATTCATTAGGATTTCGTTGCTTTTCCTTTTTTTTTTATGTTTCAGACATTCAGAGATACGTTATGTATCAGAGTAGATGTGTTAGTATTTTTAATATGCTAATGTCTATCATGTATGTAATATTTATCATATTTTAATTTCATGCAAAGCTAATATATTTAATATTTATCATATTATAATTTCATGCAAAGATTTTTAGGACGAACGTATACATTTTTTTAATACTAATTTCTTAACGTTTGATTTATTGGGAGAACCACCCCAGAGAAACTTATTTGCCTTTTTAAGGGCAAAAGGTTTTTTAAATTTTATTTCATTTTTACATTTCATATTTGATAAATATTATATACTTAGATTTTTGTTTTTTAAACAATTTTAATGTTTGGTTTAAAAAAAAATGAAAAATAAAAATTTTAATCTTGGCGCAGCATGTCCATTTTTGGACCTTGTGCCATAAAACCTGACAAACAAGACCCTTTTTTTGGTCTCCCTCTTGGATGACCATTATAAGTCGGTGTATTTTGAGGCAAAATAGGGATTGGGAACTTGGTGGGAGTTTATTTGAAACAGTCTCTCAAGTCTGGAAAGAAGCCAAGCTTAAGCAGATCCAACTCTGATATTTTTTTTCTCCTTTTCTTCAAAGCAGTACACAGCAAAAAAGGAGACGTCACCATCTCTTTTTTTTTGCTGTGTCTGGAGGAAGATAATTTGAAGAATATGGAATACAATGTAATTTATTATCGTGTCTTATTAAACAAGCTTCTCAAAGAAAATTTTAATTTCAAATATTTTGAGGAGGATACTTGCTTTGTTTACTTAATATTAGACCATTTTACTATTTTCTTTCATAAAATCATTGTCTTATTGTCATTGTTATATAATCACAATGTTAAATGTGCGATATGATTTAAATGTAATTCAACCTAACATTCATAGTAATTTGAATGGGTGACAACCCCATCACTTCAGAATAATTTTTTTTCGTAAAATAAATGGCCATTGAAAGCAAATAATCGTATTAAGAAATACAAATACTAGTATCTTGTCACACTTTCAAAAATGTTCCATTATTAACTGTTTTCCCAAAAACTATTAAACAGTGCAAATACCTACTTTGCAAAACCTACCTAAATAAATACATTTTAAAATTATATTTTTCATGAAACTTATTAAAACTATTTATAAACACTATTGGTTTCAATTTGAGCAAACGTTGAAAGTTATTAGGAAAACAAATACATCGTGATTGAACAAGTAACAATCATTCTGGAAGTGCCTACATTCTAAAACACCATTAAAAAAGTCACTGAAACAGTGAAGTGCAGCTGATTCAACAATAGCTAAAAATTTATTGTACCTTGCTCTTGGCGACTTCTTCAAAAATCGCCAAAAATTTCACTAAAATGCGCATGCGAGATCTGAAAATAAACAGAATATCGGAAAATATTGCCTGGGTTTTTTTTTTTTTTTTTTTAAAAGGACAAAATTGCTAGAATTGTAAATAACGAATAATAAACACCTAAAATCATAAAAATGGACGATAAACATACCTCTCTTCTTCAACCGTAATTCTATTCTTTTCTGCTGCATGGCTGATCGTCTGTATTTTTGGAAGATAGATTTTGATAATGGTGTCGACGAGAACCAAGAATTTATTTGCAATATGTTTGTATTTTTCTTCCTCCAAATGTACTCAGCCATATAGTAGTCAAGTCCATTTTTGGCTTTCGACAACGCCATTGCCCGCTTAACTGCTCCCCACGTTCTCTCGATGGTATTTGTGTGGGCACCTATGTCCGCGTCCTTGAAATTCAGACGATTAACTTTCAGATGTATGAAGCCTTCATGAAAAAGACAATCATAGCTCTTCCAGCAGTTTGAAAATATTGTTGAACCCGGAAGAATGAACTCATTAATCATATTCAACAAAATTTCAGGTGTCCTATCATTCAACACATTCATAAAACATTTACCAGTCTCAGATTCAATTCCCCCAAACACTCATTTCTCTCAAGAGGATTACTTTCTTTAATTTAACACGGGTCTCAATCCCGAGATACCCCAGTAATCTGTCCTTTCTTTTCTTCCCTCCTCCTCAGGGGGTTTACTTTCTTCAAGTAAACACGGGTGTCACAATCCCGAGGTACCCCAGTGATCTGTCCTCCTCTTTTCTTTGCTTTTTTTCTCCCTCATTGTGGTTGCCTCTTTTGAGGTTGAGGGCTCCCCTTGAGCAGCTGTCGCCGCTCTGTTGCTAATAGCTGCTCTTGGGTGACTAAATCACCCTCGTGTTTGCCGTGCGTGGAGACCCGTGTCCCTGGAAAGGAGGGTCCTGCTAATTGAGGCCCCCAGAGACCAACACATTACTTTGGCCTCTGCTTCAGGTAAACGGCAGGAGTGTTGTGGTCCCCAGCACATCAATCGGCTCTATGGATCAAGCTATCGATACATCTTCTAGATGATTCGTTAAGGGTGGAGGCCATCTCAGGGATGTACTGTGAGCGTATAGGAGCTGGTTAGCACTGGTGCAGCTGGTCTGCATCCCCTTGTTGGACTCGGTGGTGAATGGTGCGGTCAGGTCTCATTCATCGTCATTCGACTCAATTAAAAAAAAGAACCTTTTCTCACACTCCTTTTAACTGCATGCATTTGTCCTTTCAGCCAAGATGCACACTTCCATTCATAACCATCAGTTATATCATGCCTTTTTACTAGTTCCATATCCTTATCACATTGACAACATTCGTATCGACTCGGAATCAATCCAGCTTTCATACAAGATTCCAAAGTGTACCCGTTCGGAGGCTTCCGAAGACTAAGCGAGATGGGTAAATTTTTCCTCTCCCTATCCGCTAGTCTGCGTGCTAAGCTCACAGGTACACGATCTGCATACGAAATTGCGAAAAAAAAATGGCTATAAGCATTGTAAAGTTTAATACGCATGCGCAAAATTTAGACAAATGTTGCCTAATTATATTCGTATAGGATTTTGATTTTTTTGCATATTATTTTTCTTTCACATTTATTATGATGGATTCAAAATCGGCAAAAATACAAAATGCTAAAGGTGATTGATAGTGAATGCTTCTAAATTTTATAAGGTGGATCAAGCGATCGGTACATCTGCTGGATGACTCGTTAAGGGTGGAGGCCATCACAGGGATGTACTGAGAGCGTATAGGATCTGGCTAGCACTGGTGCAGCTGGTCTGCATCCCCTTGTTGGACTCGGTGGTGGGTGGTGCGGTCAGGTCCTGAAATTTTAAATTTAAGAAATGGAAAATAAAAAAAAATCATTCCTCCCACGGGAGCAACAATTAAGTAATTTAAATTGTAAGCATTTTATCATGAAAAGAAAGAAGGGAAGCTTTGAAAATGTATCCCCCTTTCTAATTGAAAAGGGAATATCGGCCACTGTAGGAGAGGTGAAAAATATTCGAAAGGTGCGATCGGGTGATCTTCAGATTGAGGTAGCGATTGCTGCTCAGGCAGATATCATAATAAAAATGAAACATCTTGCAAATTTAGAGGTATCGGTGTCGCCACATGGTAGTGTGAACTTTTCGCGTGGTGTTATTTCCGCAAGGGATTTGTTGTTTACGCCGACGGACGAAATTCTGGAAAATTTACAAAATCAGAAGGTCTGCGCTGTAGAACGCATTACAGTCAGAAGAGATGGGCAGTTTATTAATACTAAGCATCTCATTCTGACTTTTGCGACGCCAGACCTTCCGCAGTCTGTAAAAGCTGCATACATGATTTTTTATTTATTTAATTTCAGACAACTGTGTGCCTGCCCGAAGGCATCTACACATTCATCGGAATTATCCAGGTCGCAAATTATTAAATTGAGATTAGATTATCAATTTGAGTTAGAAGATTAGGCAAAAGCCTTGGAGATAATTGCATCTGACATAAAGAAAGCTGCAATTGGCCGGACTTGATTATCCCCAGGAAGATTGTGCGCTTCAAAAAGGTGATTAATATTTCCTGCTCTGCACTTGGTTGCTTGTTTATAAAAGCTGATATTTAATTTGGCTATGTGCTCGGTTAAATTTTCAAGCTTAAGATCTTTTCGGATGTTTTTATTTCTGATGAAATAAGGTGCATTTACCATGTACCGGAGCATTTTGTTCTGCATGGTATTCAGGATATTGGCGTCAACTTGAGTATATGTACACCATGCTGGCGAGGCATAAGTGACTATTGGTCTGATAATGGAGATATAGAGAAGTCTTTTCATTTTAAGCGGTGTTTTAGAGAATTTTCCCAGTAGAGATTTAAGTTTATTATAGGTATACCAAGCTGTAGAAATTTTAGCTTTAATATGCTGTGTCCATGTGAATTGGCTATTTATGTTAACACCTAAATACTTTGCTTGTTTAACAGTTTCAATCATTTGACCAAAAATATATAAATTATTTGTATTAGGATGCTTTCTGCTTCTTCTTTTAATAATGAGTAATTTTGATTTGGATGCATTAATGGAAACTTTCCATTTAGTACACCATTCTTCAATGTCAATAATTTTATCTTGAAGTTTTGAGATGGCAAGATTTGGGTTTTTAGAGCGTACAACAATTCCGGTGTCATCAGCGTAGAAGGCAGTAATACTGTGGACATCATCATTTATTGGAAAATCATAAGTGTTGAAAAGGTAAAGCATAGGTCCAAGTATGCTACCTTGCGGGACTCCAGCTTGTATACCTCTGGTGGTGGAGAGACAATTGTTGTGTCTAATATGAAATTTTCTGTTCATCAGATAGTTATTTATAATTAAAATGAGGTTTGTTGGTATCCCAATATTGCGAAGTTTATAAATTAGTCCTTGATGCCAGACTCTATCGAATGCTTTTGCAACATCAAGCATAAGAAAAGCAGATTGTTCTTTGAGTCTGAAACCTTTACCGATGAATTCGAAAAGTCGGAGTAGTTGTTTTGTAGTTGAAAGTTCTTGTCTGAAGCCAAATTGTTCAATTGGAATCAGAGAGAGATATTGTTTGAATCTGTTGTAAATAATTCTTTCAAATATTTTAGAAAGTGTAGGCAAGAGGCTGATCGGTCGATGATTTTCAGGAATAGTTGGATCTTTTTTAGGTTTGGGGAAAAGAACAATTTGAGCTTCTTTCCATACATCAGGGAAGTAATTTTTATTAAGACATGAGTTGAAGAGATTTGCTAAATTCTTTAGGTAATTTGGTGGTAGTTTTTTAATCATGAGATTTGAGATTTTGTCATGCCCTGGAGCTTTACGATTTTTGAGTTTGGAGATAATATTAGAGATTTCTTCAATGCTGGTGTTTTCAATGGGATAGGTTTGATTGTTATTAATAAATTCTTCATTATTTTGAAGTATATTAGTAGTAAATTCAGGATCACTGGGAGAGATATTATTTTGAAATTGTGATTCCATTACATTTGCAAAAACTTCTGCTTTTTCATCGCCGACGGATGAGATTCTTGAGAATTTGCAAAGTCAGAAAGTCTGTGCTGTTAAGCGTATTACTGTCAGAAGAGATGGCAAAGTTCTTGAAACTAAGCATCTCATTCTGACATTTGCGACACCAGACCTTCCAGACAATATTAAAGTTGTTTACATGAATCTTCCCGTCCGGCCTTATATACCTAACCCCTTGAGATGCTTTCAGTGCCAACGTTTCGGACACTCGAGGAATGCTTGCAGGGGCAAACTAACTTGCGCTCGCTGCGCTGCAGTTGGCCACGATAGCTCGACCTGCACAGCGAAGGAGGCGTGCGTGAACTGTCACGGTGAACACCCCTCCTATTCTCGAAGTTGTCCAACATGGGTACTCGAAAAGGAAATCACCACTTTAAAGATCACGACGAAATGTTGATACCCTGAAGCCCGACGACAAGTTACCTCTCGCTGCCCTAAAGTTGGAGTAAGCTACGCTGCCGCAACAAAAAAGATCACCAGAACGCTCTGCACACAAACAGAAAGTATATCACCTCCCCTGGAAAATTTACCCCATTTAAAACAGAATCAAAAGCCAAAAGTATTAAAATCTCCGAGTTTTAAAAGAGCTTCAACATCAAAATCAAAAGCTTTTAAGGCTTTCAAATTAAAATCTTCAAAGGAGGGTTCTCTTAGACCCTCTTTATCCACCCGTAAAGCCTTATCCCTGGAGGCTGACGCTGTTTCTCTACATCCTTCGGACGATGACATATCGTTCGAGGAGATGTCAGATGACATGCCTTCCAGCTCAAGGACAGGAGCTCTTCAAATAAAACAATAACTTCCTTTGTTTCGTGGAACTGCCATGGTTTGCGTTCCCATCTTGATGACATCAAGTCTATAATAACAGCTTATAGCCCCGCATGTGTAGCACTTCAGGAAACTTTCCTGAAGTCCTCCATAAACAGTTCTATGCGTGGGTTCAACTGCTTTAGAAAAGACTGTGGTGACGATGGTGCAGTGTCTGGTGGTGTTTGTATATTAACATCTAATGACGTACCCAGCACTGTCCATCCATTAAATACAACTCTACAGGCTGTAGCTGTGAGAATTCACACGACACATTTAATTACAGTCTGTAGTTTATATTTGCCACCACATGATGTCATCCGCCAAGAAGAACTAGATACATTAGCTGATCAGCTGCCTACACCATTTCTGTTAGTAGGTGACTTTAACGGCCATAATTCTTTGTGGGGAAGTAGTGATACGAATTCTCGCGGTCGTCAGATAGAGCAGTTTATTTCTGATAACTGTCTCTGTCTGATAAATACCGACGAGAAAACATATTTCCACACACCCACAAGAACTTTTCACTCTCTCGATCTCGCCATTTATACTCCATCACTCCTGCCATTGTTAAATTTAACAGTGGGAAATGATCTATATAACAGCGATCATTTTCCTCTTGTCATCTGCCAGACTGGAGGTAGTAGAGTGGGACAACGTCTACCTACTTACGTGTACAGTCGGGCAGATTGGCCTTTATTTACGCAATTGGCAGTCATCGATGATACAATGGTTTTGATCGAGGATATTGATAATGCCGTTCAAAAAGTCACCGAAACAATTATAGGTGCAGCTGATACTGCTATTCCTAAAAGTTCTTCTATAATAAAAAGGCGTTGCAAACCATGGTGGAATAATGAATGTCAAAAAACTTATAAAAAACAAAGGAAGTTATGGGGGTTATTCCGGAGATACCCCACAACGGAGAATTTAATTGCCTTTAAGAGAGCAAAAGCTTTGGCTCGCAGAGCTCGTCGTCAAAGTCAGAAGGAATCTTGGTCTCGCTATGTTTCTTCCATAACATCTTCTACATCCAGTAAACAGTTGTGGAGAAGAGTAAAAGCAGCCAATGGAATTTATAAGGAATTTTCCATACCCATATTAAAAACCGGAGCTGCTATACATTCTTCTCCTAAGGAAATCGCTAATATCCTTGGTGAAACTTTTGCTAATGTCTCAAGCACTGACTCTTACAGTCCTTCGTTTTTAAGGACTAAGAGTCGTGCTGAGCGAAATCCAATTCGTTTCACTCAGGGACAAGCCTTACCTTACAACTGTGAATTTAGGATGTCAGAATTGAAGAATGCATTACAGCAGACTAATAACACCAGTCCAGGACCTGATGGAATCAGCTATCTCATGCTTCAAAATTTAAGTCCAGACTCCCTATTGAACTTATTGCTTTTGTTTAATAGGATCTGGACTGAAAATGAATTCCCATCCTTATGGAGAGAAGCAATAGTGATTCCGATCCTAAAGACAGGTAAAGATCCTTCTAATCCTTTGAATTATCGACCTATAGCTCTGACGAGTTGCTTATGTAAGACTCTCGAACGTATGGTCAATGCCCGCCTCGTATATGTCCTAGAAAAGAATAACTGCATTCATATTAATCAGAGTGGCTTCCGCAAAGGAAGATCCACTCTTGATAATATAACATGTTTGGAGACCCAGATTCGCAATACCTTTGTGCAAAGAAATCATCTGGTCTCCATTTTCTTCGACATAGAGAAGGCTTATGACCGTACGTGGCGTTATGGAATTCTCCGTAGGATTTATGATTTTGGCTTTCGGGGTAATCTGCCGATATTCCTCCAGAATTTTTTAAGCTCCCGTATTTTTAAGATACGTATTGGAACAATCTTTTCCAATACTTTTAACCAACCTGAGGGTGTTCCTCAGGGTTCAATTTTAAGTGTCACACTTTTTAGCTTATTCATTAGCAACATCCTTCATCATCTACCTCCATCTGTTCAAAGTACTTTATTTGTTGACGACCTGCAAATATCATGTCAGGGGTCCAACATGCGATTAATTGAGAGACAATTACAAACTGCTGTAAATAAATTAGCTGCATGGTGTGCTGAATAGGCCTTACTGTATCTCCTGGCAAGAGTTGTTGTGTCCACTTTTGCAGGAAGACAAGCCTGCATAATGATCCAGTCATTCACATCAACAATACTCCAATACCTGTAGTCAATGAGGTAAAATTCCTCGGAGTGATTTTCGACCGAAAATTAACCTTCCTTCCGCATGTTTTACATTTGCGGAAGAAGTGTGAGCGATCGCTTAATATCCTCAAGGTGTTATCAAATACATCTTGGGGTGCAGATTGCTCATCACTCCTTCGGGTTTATCAATCTTTGATTTTATCCCGAATTGACTACGGTTGTGTTGTGTATGGATCTGCAAGGTCTTCCGTCTTACGCAGATTGGACACCGTTCATCACTCTGCCTTGAGAATATGTTCCGGCGCATTTCGCACATCACCCGTCCAGAGTCTATATGTAATATGTCATCAATTACCACTAGACCTGCGACAGATGCAGCTGTCTCTCAATTACTACGCTAAAGTTATGTCGACCACTCATCATCCACTACGGTCCATGATTCCAAATGCCTCCATTAAAAGACTTTTCGATGCTCGTCCAATGAGCATCCCACCTTTTCTCACACGAATCAAGTCGTATTTGTCTTTGAGTGATCTACGTGATTTGCGGATTGTATCACCAAATTACTTTGCTCATCCGCCTTGGTATAACCCGACACTTGCTTTTATTTATTCCTTTACTCAATATGCAAAATCTGACACAACACCTTTTGTCTTTCAACAGCTATTCTATTCTCTTCGCTGTCAGTATCAATCTTACAAACCTGTATTCACAGATGGATCTAAATCAGCAGGACATGTGGGCTGTGGAATTATCATGAATAATACATCTTTCAGCTACAGCCTACATTCGTCCTGCTCCATCTTCACTGCTGAAGCAACAGCCATATACTATGCTCTTCAGCAGGTGAATACAGATGACTATCATAAATTTTGTATATATACTGACAGCTTGAGTGTTTTGGAAGCTTTGAGAGGCAGTAGTTTTAATAATCATCCTGTTGTGTCTAAGATTTTCAGAGTATTGGAATCCCTTGCTGGCAAGGGTTACCAAATTTTATTTTGTTGGGTACCAAGTCACGTAGGTCTTGATGGAAATGAGAGAGCGGATGCAGCTGCAAAAGCTGCATCAGGTCAAATCTTACCATCAGTTCCGCTCTCTGATGTGAGAAGGGGTGTGAAATCATTAATTTATTCTCTTTGGCAGGAATCGTGGAATATGCAGGTTGTCAATAAATTACATTCTATTTTCTCATCCGTCACCTCATTATCTATTTTACCGATACGAAGTGCAGATGTAAGATTAACTCGCCTTCGTATCGGACACACACGTTTCACACATAGACATCTATTTCTAAGTGAATTAAACCCATGGTGTGAAACGTGTGATGAACCATACACTATTTATCATATTTTAATTTCATGTATTTATTTTAACCAGCAACGTTTACAATTTTTTAAATGTGATATTTTAACCGTATCTGATTTGTTGGGGGAACCACCCCACAGAAATCTTTTTGCCTATTTAAAGGCAATTGGATTTCTTCATTTTATTCAAACTTTATAAAATTTACTTTTACAACCTTACTAATTTAGATTTTAATATATTTATATACAATTATTTTTGTTTTTTAAATTTTTAACGTTGTGTATGGGTTTTGCCAGTAGAAATTCTCCTTAAAATTTAATTTTTTGGCGCAGTTTGTCCTTTTTGGACCTTGCGCCACAAAACCCAACCAACCAACCAACCAACCAACCCCTTGAGCAGCTGTCGCCGCTCTGTTGCCATTAGCTACTCTTGGGGACTAAATCACCCACGTGTTTGCCGTGCGTGGAGACCCGTGTCCCTGGAAATGAGGGTCCTGGTAATTGAGGCCCCCAGAGACAAACACATTACTTTGGCCTCTGCTTCAGGTAAACGGGAGGTGTGTTGTGGTCCTCAGCACATCAATCGGCTTTATGGATCAAGCGATCGGTACATCTGCTGGATGACTCGTTAAGGGTGGAGGCCATCACAGGGATGTACTGAGAGCGTATAGGATCTGGCTAGCACTGATGCAGCTGGTCTGCATCCCCTTGTTGGACTCGGTGGTGGGTGGTGCGGTCAGGTCCCGAGCTTTTAAACTATACACATGGAGAATAAAAATTCTACATTTCTCCCACGGGAGCAACAAATTGACAATTTGAAACCTAAATTTTTTGTAGTCAAAAGAAAGGAGGGCTATTTTATAGCAGTATCTCCTTTCTTAATTTCGAAAGGAATATCTGGAATCGTTGGGGAAGTTAAGAAAGTTCAGAAGATGCGCTAAGGTGACCTGCTTGTGGAGGCTGCTTCGGACTCACAAGCAGTAATTCTGGCAAGCATGAAAACATTAGCAAACATTGAAGTGACTGTTTCGCCTCACGGTAACCTTAACTTTTCACGTGGTGTTATTTCCGCAAGGGATTTATTATATACGCCGACGGAAGAAATTCTTGAAAACTTACAGAATCAGAAGGTCTGTGGCGTAAGACGCATTACAGTCAGACGGGATGGTAAAGAAATCGAAACCAAACACCTGATTCTGACTTTTGCGACCCCAGACCTTCCGCAGTATGTAAAAGCTGTGTACATGAATTTACCCGTCAGGCCATATATCCCTAATCCTTTGCGATGTTTCCAATGTCAGCGCTTTGGACACTCGAGAAACGCTTGCAGAGGCAAACTCACCTGCGCTCGTGTCGCGGTGGTTGGCCACGATAGCTCGAACTGCAATGTGAAGGAGGTTTGTGTCAACTGTCATGGTGACCATCCCTCCTATTCTCGAAGTTGTCCTCAGTATCTATTGGAAAAAGAAATCACCACGATAAAAGTTCAGCAAAAATGCTCATATCCTGAGGCGAGAAAACAAGTCACTTCACGTACTCCTCAACCTGGAGTCAGTTATGCTACTGCTGCCAGGAAGGTCACAAAATCGAGCAGCACTCAAACTGAATACTTTTCTGTTTCCCCAATTAAATTACCCCAACCATCTGAAAAGCCGAAATTTAAAAAATCTGCGACATTTTCAAAAAAAGCTCCTTTCGCAAAATCAAAAGCGGAGAAAGCTCTGAAATTAAAAATTTCAAAAGAACCCAAAAGACGTTTAATTTCCACCCAAAACGCTTTCTCCTGCTTGGAGACTGACGCGGTGTCCTTATATCCCTCGGACGATGATGTATCGTTCGAGGAGCCGATAGATGACCCGCCTTCCAGCTCCGGAAAAGGAGCTCTACAATTTCAAAAATAACTTCCTTTGTTTCTTGGAACTGCCATGGTTTGCGTTCACATCATGATGACATCAAGTCTCTAATATCAATATATAATCCCGCATGTTTGGCACTTCAGGAAACTTTCCTGAAGTCCACTAATAATATCAACATGCGTGGATTTAATTGCTTTAGAAAAGACTGTGGTGACGATGGTTCAGTGTCTGGTGGTGTTTGCATATTAAAATCCAATAACTTCCCCAGCACTGTCCATCCATTAAATACTACTCTACAGGCTGTAGCTGTAACAATTCATACAACATGCTTAATTACAGTCTGTAATTTGTATTTGCCACCACATGAT
This sequence comes from Latrodectus geometricus, assembly GCA_026290005.1. Lineage (NCBI taxonomy): Eukaryota > Metazoa > Arthropoda > Arachnida > Araneae > Theridiidae > Latrodectus > Latrodectus geometricus. The sequence continues at coordinate 6,092 of JAPDSC010012407.1, read as the reverse complement.
GTCATCCGCCAAGAGGAACTCGATGCATTAGTGGATCAGCTGCATACACCATTTTTTTTAGTAGGTGACTTTAACGGACATAATTCTCTATGGGGAAGTGATGATACTAATTCTCGCGGTCGTCAGATAGAGCAATTTATTTCCGATAATTGTCTCTGTCTGATCAATACCGACGAGAAAACATATTTCCACATACCCACAAGAACATTTCATTCTCTCGATCTCGCCATTTGTTCACCTTCACTTCTGCCATTGTTGAATTTAACAGTAGGGAATGATCTGCATAATAGCGATCATTTCCCACTCGTCATCTCCCAGACTGGAGGTAGTAGTGTGCAGCAACGCATATCTACTTACGTGTACAGTCTGGCAGATTGGACGTTATTTACACAATTGGCAGTCGTTGATGATAACATGGTTACGATCGAGGATATTGATAATGCCGTAAATAAAGTCACTGAAACAATTATAGGAGCAGCTGATACTGCAATACCTAAGAGTTCTTCTACACTTAAAAGGCGCTGCAAACCGTGGTGGAACAAGGAATGTGAACAAACTTATAAAAAACAAAGGAAGTTATGGGGGTTATTTCGGAGATACCCCACGACGGAGAATCTTATTGCCTTTAAGAGAGCAAAAGCATTAGCTCGCAGAGCTCGTCGTCGAAGTCAGAAGGAATCCTGGTCTCGCTATGTCTCTTCAATTACATCTTCCACATCCAGTAAGCAGTTATGGAGAAAAGTAAAAGCAGCCAATGGTATTTATAGAGAATTTGCAATTCCTATTATAAAAACCAGAGCTGCTATATACTCTTCTCCTGCAGACATTGCTAACGTCTTTGGTGAAACATTTGCTAACGTCTCAAGCGCCGACTCTTATAGTCCTTCGTTTTTAAGGGCTAAGAGTCGAGCAGAGCAAATACCAATCCGTTTCAACCATAGACAAGCTTTGCCATACAACTGCGAATTTCGGATGTTGGAATTGAAGCGAGCATTACAGCAGGCCAATAATACCGGCCCAGGACCTGATGGAATTAGCTATCAAATGCTTCGACATTTAAGTCCAGACTCCCTATTGAACTTATTGTATCTGTTCAATAGGATCTGGACTGAAAATGAATTTCCAACACTCTGGTGCGAAGCAATAGTAATTCCGGTCCTTAAACCTGGTAAGGATCCTTCAGAACCATCAAATTATCGACCCATAGCTCTGACGAGTTGTCTTTGTAAGACTCTCGAACGTATGGTCAACGCCCGTCTCGTACATGTCTTAGAAGAAAATAAATGTATACATATCAATCAGAGTGGATTCCGTAAAGGAAGATGCACTCTTGATAACATAACATATTTGGAAACCCAAATCTGCAACGCTTTCGTGCGGAGGAACCATCTGGTTTCCATCTTCTTCGACATCGAGAAGGCATACGACCGTACGTGGCGACATGGAATTCTCCGTACATTATATGATTTTGGCTTTCGGGGTAATCTTCCGATATTCCTAAAGAATTTCTTACGCTCCCGTGTTTTTAAAGTACGTATTGGATCATCTACATCCAATACTTTTAATCAAGCCGAGGGTGTTCCCCAAGGCTCAATTTTAAGTGTAACAATTTTTAATTTCTACATAACCAGCATCCTTCATCACCTTTCACCATCTGTTAATGGCACAATGTATGTGGATGACCTGCAAATATCTTGCCAGGGATCGAACATGCGTTTAATTGAGAGACAATTACAAACATCTGTAAATAAAATAGCTGCATGGTGTGCCGAGAATGGCTTTACACTATATCCTAGCAAGAGCTGCTGTGTCCATTTCTGCAGAAAGACCAGCATTCACAATGATCCAGTTATCAAACTGAACAACACGCCAATACCTGTAGTCAACGAGATTAAATTTCTTGGTGTGACATTCGACCGAAAGTTGACCTTTGTCGACCGAAAGTTGATGATCCACAGATTAATATAGTTAATCCATTTGCTCAGTTTCGAAAATCGGACACAACCTCAACTATTTTTAAACAGCTTTTTCTATCACATCGCTGTCAGTATTCATCATACACGCCTGTATTCACGGATGGTTCTAAAACAGCAGGACATGTTAGCTGTGGCATATTTTATGCAAATGCCAGTTATGGTTACAGCCCTCATACGTCCTGCTCCATCTTTACAGCTGAAGCTACCGCTATTTTTCAAGTACTTCAGCTAGTGAATACAGAGCAATTTAATAAAATCTGCGTGTATACTGACAGTTTGAGTGTATTAGAAGCGTTGAGGAATTTCAATTATAGTCATTCCGTTGTGTCCAAGATTTTCGGAGCATTGGATTCCCTTGCTGGCAAGGGTTATAACATCATTTTCTGTTGGGTCCCAGGTCATGTAGGTCTAGAGGGAAATGAAAAGGCGGATGCAGCCGCTAAAGCTGCATCGTCCTCACTTCATTCTTCTGTCCCTCTTTTCGACGTGAGAAGGGTTGTTAAATTATTTGTTAAATCTCTCTGGCAGGAGTTATGGTGTATGCAGGTCGCTAATAAACTGTGTGCCATATTCCCATCCTTCATTCCATCATCAGTTTTACCGATACGAAGAGCAGATGTTAGATTATCTCGTCTTCGTATCGGGCACACACGTTTCACACATAGACATTTGTTTTTAAGTGAACTAAATCCATGGTGTGAAACGTGTGATGTTCCATATACTGTTTCTCATATTTTAATTTCATGTCATTATTTTAACCATCAGCGTTTACAGTTTTTTAAAAATGATATTTTAACTATGTCTGATTTACTGGGGGATCCACCCCATAGAAACCTATTTGCCTTTTTAAGAGCAATAGGTTTCTTACATTACATTTAAGTATTTTACATTTTAAAATATTTTATACACATTGAAATTTTAATAATATTATATACATAGATTTTTGTTTTTTATTACATTTTAACGTTGTTTGGGTTTTTTTAAATAAATATGAAGAAGAAAATAAATAAACTCAAAAAATAAAATTTTAGTCTTGGCGCAGCATGTCCTCTTTTGGACCTTGCGCCACAAAACCCAACCCAACAACAACAAGTGTCCATTTCTGCAGGAAGACTAGCATTCACAATGATCTTTTTATCATACTAAACAACACACAAATACCGATGGTCAACGAGATCAAATTTCTTGGTGTTTTGTTTGACCGAAAGGTGACCTTTCTTCCGCATGTTTTACATCTGCGGAAGAAGTGCGAGCGATCGCTTAATATCCTCAAGGTGTTATCTTATACATCTTGGGGTGCTGATCGCACGTCACTCCTTCGAGTCTATCAAGCACTCATTTTATCGCGTATTGACTAAGGATGTGTTGTCTATGGATCTGCTAGATCTTCAGTTTTACGCAGATTGGACACTGTGCATCACTCTGCTTTGAGAATCTGTTCAGGCGCATTCCGCACATCACCCGTCCAGAGTCTTTATGCGATTTGCCAACAATTGCCTTTAGACCTGAGACGAATGCAGCTGTCTCTTAATTGCTACGCAAAGGTCATGTCTGACCGACAACGCCCTTTACGTTCCTTGGCTTTTACTCCTGCACTGGAGAGATTGTATGATGCTCGCTCTTATAGCATCCAACCTTTTCTCACTCGTATTAAAAATCAACTTTTTTTGACAGACCTATGTGGTGTCCGTTTCATTAAAACGGACTTACTTTTACATCCACCTTGGTTTGATCCACAGATATCTATAATTAACAACTTTGTTCAGTTTCGGAAATCGGACACAACTCCTACGATTTTTCAACAGCTTTTTCGTTCACACCGCTGTCAGTATTCTTCTTATACGCCTGTATTCACGGATGGATCAAAAATTGCAGGACATGTGGGTTGTGGCATTTTCTTTAATAATATGAGTTACGGCTACAACCTTCACACGTCCTGCTCCATATTTACTGCTGAAGCTATGGCAATATACCAAGCGCTTCAGCTCGTGAATACAGAAAACTACTATAAAATTTGCGTATACACTGACAGCTTGAGTGTTATAGAAGCGTTGAAAAATTCGAATAAATATAATCATCCTGTTGTGTCCAAAATTTTCCAGACTGTAGACTCCCTTGCTGGCCAGGGATATGATATTAAATTCTGTTGGATCCCAAGTCATGTAAGTCTGGAGGGCAATGATAAAGCTGATGCAGCTGCTAAATCTGCATCGGCTGCATATCATCCATCTGTCCCTCTTACTGATGTGAGAAAGGTTGTTAAAAACTTTGTTTTTTCTCTGTCGCAGGAGTACTGGAATATGCAGGTCTCCAATAAACTACGTGCCATATTTCCATACGTCATCCCTTCATTCGTTTTACCGTTACGAAGTGCTGATGTTCGTTTAACTCGCCTTCGTATCGGACACACACGTTTCACACATAGACATTTATTTCTAAATGAACTGAATCCATGGTGTGAAACGTGTGATGTACCATACTCTATTTATGATATTTTAATTTCATGTCCTGATTTTAACTTCTATCGTTTTATATTTTTTCAAACAGATATTTTAACTATGTATGATTTAGTGGGGGAGCCACCCCACAGAAACCTTTTTGCCTTTTTAAAGGCAATTGGTTTTATTTATTTTATTTAAATAGTATTACATCACTTTTATGAATTTTATTTTTACTTTCATTTTACAAATTATATTTTAGATTTTAATCATATGATATACACTTGTTTTTTGTATTTTAACATTTTAACGTTGAGTTTGGGTTTTTAACAAGGTTTTAATTAAATATTATTTTTGGCGCAGCTTGTCCTTATTGGACTTTGCGCCATAAAACCCAACCCAACAACAACAACAACAACCTATATCAAAATTTAATGTTTAAATTGTAGTCTCTACAAGTCCATCAATTTTCCAATGCTTTGATTTTTTCTACGTGACAGCAGAATTTTTGCCAGGTTTCTCCCGAGACTCTTTTAATTGCATTTGACGTCAATTCCTTCATTGTTTTCAAACTGAGATCAGCTTCAACGATTCTTTCGCGAACGTGACGCTTTACTGCTGCCCAAGCTAATTCAATAGGATTTAAGTCACAATGGTAAGGAGGCAATCTTAGAACGGAATGACCTTCTGCTTTTAAAAGTTCGTCAATGTGATATTTTTTTGTAGGTGGAGCATTCATTTTAATTAATTGAAACAGTTCAGGCTTTCTCAAAGTGCTGTCATACTGTATTTTTTGGTCATCCAAGAAGAGATTATATGATGGTCATTCCTATAGCATCCAACCCTTTTTTACTCGAACTAAGGCTGAACTCTTTTTAACAGACCTATATGATGTCCGTTTTACAAAAACGGACTTACATTCACATCCACCCTGGTATGATCCACAGATAAACATTATTAATCCATTTGCTCAGTTTAGAAAATCGGACACAACCTCAACGGTTTTTTAAAGCTTTTCTTTTCACATCGCTGTCAGTATTCATCTTACACGCCTGTATTCACAGATGGATCTAAAACTGCAGGAAATGTTGGCTGTGGCATATTCTATGCAAATGCCAGTTATGGTTACAGCCTTCATACGTCCAGCTCCATCTTTACAGCTGAAGCTACCGCCATTCATCAAGCTCTTCAGCTAGTGAATACAGGAAATTATAATAAAATTTGCGTGTATACTGACAGTTTGAGTGTACTAGAAGCGTTGAAAAATTCAAATTATTCCTGTTGTGTCGAAGATTTTCGGAGCATTGGATTCCCCTTCTGACAAGGGTTATGACATCATTTTCTGGTGTATCCCAGGTCATGTAGGTCTAGAGGGAAATAGAAAAGCAGATGCAACTGCTAATGGTGCATTGTCTCTACTTCATTCATCTGTTCCTCTTTTCGACCTGAGAAGGGTTGTAAGAAGATTTGTTAATTCTCTCTGACAGGAGTCATGGAATATGCAGGTCACAAACAAACTGCGTGCCATTTTTCCATACGTCATCCCATCATCAGTTTTACCGATACGAAGAGCAGATGTTAGATTAACTCGCCTTCGTATCGGACACACACGTTTCACACATAGACATTTATTTTTAAGTGAACTAAATCCTTGGTGTGAAACGTGTGATGAACCATT
>JAPDSC010012403.1:0-10424 GCA_026290005.1 Latrodectus geometricus | reverse complement strand
GAGATGACGAGTGGGAAATGATCGCTATTATGCAGATCATTCCCTACAAACAATTTTAACAATGGCAGAAGTGAGGGGGAACAAATGGCCAGATCTAACGAATGAAATGTTCTTGTGGGTAGGTGGAAATAAGTTTTCTCGTCGGTATTCATCAGACAGAGACAGTTATAAACTGTTCTATCTGACGACCGCGAGAAATAGTATCATCACTTCCCCACAAAGTATTATGGCCGTTGAAGTCACCGAGCAACATAAATGGCGCTGGCAGCTGATCAACTAAATCATCGAGTACCTCTTGGCGGATGACATCATGTGGTGGCAAATACATACTACAGACTGTAATCAAACATGATGTGTGAATTCTCACAGCTACAGCCTGTAGTGTAGTGTTTAATGGATGGACAGTGCTGGGAAAATTATTGGATGTTAATATACAAACACCTCCAGACACTGCACCATCGTCACCACAGTCTTTTCGAAAGCATTTAAACCCACGCAGAGAAATTTTGTTTGTAGACTTCAGGAATGTTTCCTGAAGTGCCACACATGCGGGGTTATAAGCTGACGTTAAAGACTTGATGTCATCAAGATGGGAACGAAAACCATGGCAGTTCCAAGAAACAAAGGAAGTTATTTTTTAAATTAAAAAGCTCCTTTCCCAGAGCTGGAAGGCATATCATCTGACATCTCCTCGAACGATACATCATCGTCCGAGGGATGAAGAGAGACTGCGTCAGCTTCTATGGATAAGGCTTTACGGGTGGATAAGGAGGGCTTTCGTGGTCCCTCCTTTGCAGATTTTAATTTTGAGGCTTTGACGCCTCTTGATTTAGCCAAAGGAGCTCTTCGAAGGATGGAAGGTGAAGATTTTGGCTTTTCTGTTGTTGTTTGAGGTAATCTATTAAGAGGGAGTGATAGAGTATCAGTTTGTGTACTCATGCTTCTGGTGACTTTTTTTGCAGCGGCCGCATAACTCTTTCTAGACTGCGGTGTGCGTGAGGTAACTTCTTTTCTAGCCTCAGGGTAGGAACATTTATTCTTCACTTTAAAGGTGGTAATCTCCTTTTCAAGTACCCATTGAGGACAGCTTCGAGAATAGGAGGGATGGTCACCATTACAGTTGACACACACCTCCTTAGCTGTACAGGTCGAATTATCGTGGCCAACTGCTGCGCAGCGAGCGCAAGTCAGTTTGCCCCTGCAAGCATTTCTCGAGTGCCCAAAACGTCGCAAAGGATTAGGAATGTAAGGCCGGACGGGAAGATTCATGTAAGCAGCTTTAACATAATCTGGAAGGTCTGGTGTCGCAAATGTCAGAATGAGATGTTTAGTTTCGATAACTTTGCCTTCTCTTCTGACAGTGATGCGTTTAACACCACAGACCTTCGGACTCTGCAAGTTCTCAAGAATCTCATCCGTCAGCGAATTCAACAAATCCCTTGCGGAAATAACACCTTGTGAAAAGTTCAAATTCCCGTGAGACGAGACAGTTACCTCAATGTTTGCTAACAAATGCATGTTGTTAAGCATTGCTGCCTGAGTAGAGTTCGCAGCTTCTACTAACAAGTCACCTGATCGCAACTTACGGACACCCTTTACTTCTCCAATTAATCCCGATATTCCTTTTTGTATTAGAAAGGGGGATACATTTTCAAATAAACCCTCCTTTCTTTTAACAACATAAAATTTAGTGTTTTTATTTTGAACAAGTTGCTCCCGAGGGAGAAAAGAAAAGTTTTTATTCTCCATTTATAAATTGAAAATTTCGGGACCTGACCGCACCACCCACCACCGAGTTCAACAAGGGGATGCAGACCAGCTGCACCAGTGCTAGCCAGATCCTATACGCTCACAGTACATCCCTGTGATGGCCTCCACCCTTAACGAGTCATCCAGCAGATGTACCGATCGCTTGATCCATAAAGCCGATTGATGTGCTGAGGACCACAACACACCTCCCGTTTACCTGAAGCAGAGGCCAAAGTAATGTGTTGGTCTCTGGGGGCCTCAATTACCAGGACCCTCCTTTCCAGGGACACGGGTCTCCACGCACGGCAAACACGTGGGTGATTTAGTCCCCAAGAGTAGCTGATAGCAACAGAGCGGCAACAGCTGCTCAAGGGGAGCCCTCAACCTTGAAAGAGGCAACCACAATGAGGGAGAAAAGGTAGAAAAAGCAGTAGGGAAGAGAAGAGAAGAAAAGAAAGCAGAGGACAGATCACTGGGGTACCTCGGGTTTGTGACACCCGTGTTTACTTAAAGAAAGTAAACCCCCTGAGGGGCTCTTTTCGACGTGAGAAGGGTTGTTAAAACATTTGTTAAATCTCTCTGGCAGGAGTCATTGAGTTTGCAGGTCTCCAATAAATTATGCGCCATCTTTCCATATGTCATCCCATCATCAATTTTACCGCTACGAAGTGCGGACGTTCGTTTAAATCGCCTTCGTATCGGACACACACGTTTCACACACAGACATTTCTTTTTAAGTGAAGTAATTCCATGGTGTGAAACGTGTGATGAATCATACACTTTCTTTCATATTTTTATCTCATGTCCTGTTTTTAACCTTTACCATTTTAAATATTTTTAAACTGACATTTTAACCATGTATGATTTAGTGGGAGAGTCTCCCCACCGAAACCTTTATTCCTTTTTAAGGGAAATTGGTTTCCTTAATTTTATTTAAATTTGTTGAATTTTTATTTTACTTCTATATACTTATGCTTTTTTTAGATTTTACAATAAATATATACATTTATTTTTGTGTTTTAACCTTTTAATGTTGAGTTTGGGTTTTGCCTAAAATTTATAAATTCTTTTTAATGCTTAAATTTTGGCGCACCTTGTCCTTTTTGGACCTTGCGCCACATAACCCAACCAACCCGGCTTCCTTAGAAAAACTTGCAGATAATTTCGAAATGGAAAAGTTTCACATAATGAGAGAAGATTTCAGGGATGACGAAATAAAATTATTAGCTAGGAAAGGGGTTTATCCATACAGTTACATTGACTGTGAGAAGAAGTTTATGGAAAATGCTTTACCTCCTAAACAAGCATTTTATGACAACATAAAATGTTAGGATATATCAAATGATGATTATGAACATGCTAAATGTTGTATCGGAAAAATTAAGTATACAAAATTTAGGGAATTATCATGATTTATTTATTAAAACAGATATCTTATTACTAGCGGACAAATTTGAAAATTTTAGAAAGTTATGTCTCGATTATTATGATTTAGATCCCGCCCATTCAGTTACACTGCCTTCATTTCCTTGTAATGCCGCACTAAAAAAAATTCCATCGCTTAAAACTTCTAACTGATCCAGATATGTATTTATTTTTTGAAGAGGGAATCGGAGGAGGCATCAGTCTTATTTCAAAAAGATTTAGTGAAGCAAATAACAAATATTTACCAAATTTTTACCCTGAAAAACCTAGCAAAATGATCATATATCTTGACGCCAATAGTTTGTATGGTTGGGTGTTAAATCAACCTCTTCCAATGGTTAAATGAGGATGAAATAAAAAATTTCAAGCCTTTGGAAATAAGTTACCACGATATGTTTCGTTATGTCATTGAAGCAGATTTGGAGTATCCAGAAGCCGTCTTTATCGAACACAATAAATATCGTTTAGCAGCTCAAAAATTAGAAATTAAAAATTCGATGTTGTCACAATATTGTTTAGATCTTGCAGTTGATATGAACATAACTATAAATGAAAAACAAATAAAATTAGCACCGAACCTGAGCAGCAAAGTGAAATATATTCTTCACTATCGTAAATTTAAATTATATTTAAATCTTGGTATGAGAATAACAAAACTTTACAGAATATTAAAATTTCGTAAATCTCCATGGTCAAAACCATATGTTGAATTCAATACAGAGAAAAGAAAATTCGCCAAAACAGTTTTCGAGAAGGATCTGTTTAAGTTATTGAATAATGCAGTTTTTTGTAAAACAATGGAGAATTTGAGAATGCGAGTAAATATTAAATTAATCCAATCCGAGAAAAAATTTAAGAGATTAATATCTTCTCCCTTATTTTATTCATTTCAACTCTTCAATTCAGACTTATTCGCTGTGCAGATGAATAAAGCGAAAACAATATTAAACAGGCCAATGTATAATGGTCTTTCAGTGTTAGATATGAGTAAAATACTCTTGTAGGATTTTCATTACAACACAATTAGGAAAATATATAGTGATAAAGCTGAACTTTTATTCACTGATAGATTCATTATGCTATGAGATAGAGACTGAAGATTTGTATCAAGATTAACTACAACATCGGGATAGATTTGATTTTTCATATTACCCCTTAGACCACTTTCTTCATTCAAATTTAAATAAAAAGGTAATAGCTAAAATGTGAAAGACGAGTTAAATGGAATGGTTGTAAAACAATTTGTTCGTCTAAGATCACAGATGTATAGCATTAAAACTAATTATGGAGGCAAAAAAACTGCCATGGGAATAAGTAAAGTTTTTGTAAAGAGAACACTTCATCACGAGGATTATATCAATTGTCCATTTGTATAAAGATAAAATTTCGGGACCTAACCAAATCATATTTCCACATACCCACAAGAACATTCTACACTCTTAATCTCGCCATATCGACCATTTCCCTCTTGTCATCTCCATTCCTTCGATTGTCATCTCCCATCCTTCGATTGTGCCTTTGGCATAAGATGGAAGGTGACGGAGAACCCCCGCAAGTGGATGATCTGATCAGCCAGTCTTTGGACGTACAAGTTAATAAGAAGTCAGACACTCTTAGACTCCTTGAAATTGAACAGGAGCTTATTGTGGCCCTTGCTGGCAGTAAAGTCAGCCAAGCTCTCCAACAGAGAATAAGGAGTGGAATCTCTGAGATTCTGCAAATTGCATTGACCCAAGTCGAAAGGAACGCCTACCTTGAGGGCCAAGCAAAATCTTTTGCTAACACAGCTGCAGCGGCCAGCAAACCGAGAACATTCGCTGAAGCAGCAGCCAGTAAACCCAGTGCCAAGAAGCAACAGAAAAGAGATTTGAGTAAAACCCGTAAGCGACGGGACAGATCAAGGCAGAGGAAAGAAAACGTGGTAGTTGTCTACTTAAAAGAGGATAAAAGTTCTGAGGACACATGCAGCCTAATCAGGAAGACAATTAATCCCACGAGACTTGGGGTCAATATTGCCAGGATGAGAGGTGTCAGGAAAGGGGAGTACTTATTGAGACCCAAAAAGAAGAAGACCTTGATAAACTGATTGAAGAAGTTAGTAAAAATGATGAACTTAACTACTCGATCACAACGTCTGCTGACCTTAGGTCTGCCATTGTGGCAAAGAAATCTCTGATTTTCAGCCCGGTCTTCTCTGCAGACGAAATTGTGGTAATCAAATTACAGGTTAACAACGCCTATCTGTTCTTAGGCTCAATCTATTGTCCTCCCTCTAAGAGAATTCAAGATTCTATCAAACCATTTGAAGCACTAATTAACAAACATCCTACTGAAAAGTGGATTATTTTTGGAGACTTCAATGCCAAATCAACGGCTTGGGGGCCTAGAGCCTCGGACCATAGAGGAGAATTTCTCTTAGACTTTTGTGCCCGGTGGGACTTAGTTGTGGAAAATGATGCCAACAGTCTCCCTACTTACAACAGCACCTTGGGAACCAGCTGGATTGATCCTCTTATTACTAAGAACATGGATCAAGGCAACATTGAAAACTGGAAGGTACAGGACACCTTTACCGCAAGTGATCATCAACTCATAACCTGCGAATATTTCACTGACAGGATTCCAAAGAAATCTAACTGGCGCTGGAATTCTAGATCACTGGATTGGGAAAACTTCAAGCGTAATCTGTCTAACGTAGCTACTGAATTTCCCATCAATCACAACGAGGATATTGGAAAGGTGATGTCTGACATTGAAACCAGGATTGGTAAACTTTGCTCTCAACACAAAAAGAAACAGATCAAGAAGCAGATAAATTACTGGTGGACTCCTGAACTTAATACCGAGAGAAGTAAGGTTCGTGCACTCAGAAGGAGATATCAGAAAACCACAGATGATGTGGAGAGAAAGTACTGGAAGCAAAAGTTTAAGAAAGCTGCAGCCAATTATAGAAAGCAAATTTTGGCCACGAAGCAAAAAGCATTCAGGGATTACCTGGCGGATGTCACCCGTGATAATGCTTTTGGGGGACACTATAAAGTTATTCGAGATAAGATGCACAGACCAGTCTTAACGCAACTCGTTCAACTGGATAACGGAAACTTTGTAACCAATGCTAATGACTCTATCAATGAAATCCTGAAGTTTCACTTTCCCACCACAAATGATGTAGTCACAGACCTCAGTCCTGCCCTCAATAGGAATGAACCGGACTTTACTGTCCCAGAAGTTGAGGAAGCCATTGGTGAAATGGATCACAACAAGGCCCCAGGTTTTAACAACATTTGCCTGGACGTCTATAAGGAACTGTTTACTAGTAACAAGGAGTGGTTTACCAGTATTTTTAATCAGTGCCTGCAGCAGAGGACATTCCCAGAAGTTTGGAAAGTGGCAAAAGTTATCCTCATTCCCAAGGAAGGGAAAGATAGAACTCAGAGAGACTCGTACAGGCCGATTTGTCTCCTCCCCATCTGGGGGAAAATCCTAGACAAGTTAATAATGCGTAGGCTTTATCACTACTTTATCAGCAATGACTTACTGAACAAATACCAATATGGTTTCCTCAAGGGAAAGAGTACTTGTGATGCTCTCCGTGAAGTGATCCAAAGGATCAAGGTAAATAAAAGGAATAAGCACTTTACCTGTATGATCTCCCTGGACATTAAGAATGCTTTCAACAGTGCCAAATGGTCAGACCTTATCAAGCTACTTGGTCAACACAAAACACCAACTAACCTCTACTGGATGGTGAGATCCTTTTTACAAAACAGACTTTACCTGGATGCGGAAGGAAACAAGAAACAGTACAATATTGGAGTGCCACAGGGATCAAGTCTTGGACCGTTCCTGTGGCTGCTTATTGCTAATGAGCTTCTTCAACGAGAATTTGGACCTGATGCACATTGTCAAGCTTTTGCGGATGACGTTGCGATTCTGCTGACTGCCAAGTCCTACTTCCAATTCAGTAAGAAAGCTATTAGACCAATGAAAACAGTGGCGGATTCCACTCGAGATTATGGACTTTCTCTTAGCCAGCAGAAATGCAGATTCACTATCTTTGTGGTCCATAAAAACATAACTAGGCGTCCAGGAATCTCACTCAATGGACATAAGATTTCTTATACGAATGAACTTAGCAAAAAGAGCAACCGACCCCGCATAGAGAAAGGACGTGTTTTCCCCACGCTCCACTTTATAGCGGATTTAATTAACGAATCTACTAGATATTCTAACAGTAGACGTAGCTCCATACTCTGCAACTTCAGTAAAAATTTCTAATCAATCTACCAAATATTGCCCAAGTTATTAAATTTTAACTAAAATCAGAAAATAATTTACTGATATATCACCCTTTCTACCAATATGGCGGCCTAAGTAACGCCATCGAAAAAGACCCTTACTTGGCAAAACGAAAGCAACTGTTGTTGAGTGAGTGAAGCGTTTAGTGATATATCTTCGGATCTTAACATCGCATATTACTGTATTTTTCATCATAAACAGAATAGTTTCTGTTCTTTCCAAAGATATAAGTTTTGTGTGTGTGTGATAATTAAAAGTGTGAATCTCAGAAGATCAAATATTGGATTACATCAAAAACTGGCAATTTTTATTCACAGGATGACCTTCAACAACGACATGTCCGGCTAAATTAACAGTCAAATTACGTATTTACAACTCCTTCAACACTTAGAAGAACCAACTCAGCTCCAGACATAAACTCGACTCTCCTGGACACCCCAATAAATAATTCAACTCTAGAATTAAGCTCAACAGAAGACATGGAAAGATCTTCACCACAATCTCCTCAAATAATAAACAATCAACCGAAACAAGGAATCTCTCTAGAAATTATGAACAACCTAGAGACACTAAAAAGCATCCTCAACTGTAGAATAGGAGAGAAATTCTACCTTCCCAAATCTAAAAGGGAAAAAGCAAACACTGTTTTGCAATTCCTCACGGAACTACCCTGGTTTAAATTAGATCAACAAAAAAACACACCTTCATCACCAAAACCAGCACTCAATGAACTCCATATACAATACCAATCCTAATGGAGAAAATTGATAAATTAAACAACAAACTAGAAAACTCCACTCCTCAAACTTCCAACACTCCACCAGATGCACAAACCAAAAACTCATACAGCGATATAGTGAAAAACAACACCTCAATACTAGTTGAAAAAACAGCAGAAATTAATATCAATCAAACACTAAATCGATACCAACGTAAGACCAAAGGGAATTTACTCTAGAGGCAAATTCGTGGAAATTAAGTGCAAAAACCAGGACGACACTGAAAAACTCAAGGAAACTCTCTCCAAACAAAAACTAACAGTACTACGGAAAAACATCCCAATGCAAAAACTAATAATAATTAATGTCACAGAAGACATAACCAACGAAAAAATCCTACAATCTCTAAGAGAAGAACTAAACACAACAAACAACGAAAACTTCAAATTTATACAACGAAGAAAAACACTAAACAAAAACAACCTTTGGAATATTATTTTCGAAACCCCAAAACCATTAGCACATCGTCTACTATCTAAAAACTTCTTCTATATAGGTCTGGCAGGCTTTAAAATCGACAAATTCAGAACAACAAGAAGATGTCTTCACTGCCAAAACTTCAACCACAACACTCATGAATGCCCATGCCATAACCATTACTGCGGAAAATGCGGTGGAACTCACAAGACTGAAAACTGCAAATCGGAACACGTAAAATGTATCAACTGCTACGAGGCAAATAAAAACGGCGCACAATACCCAACAAACCATACAGCCTATAACATCAATTGCCCCTCTTACCTAGATTATTATTCAACAATTAATTATTAACGCAACCTCTTGCTCATTACTGTTATACTACTTTCAAAATGTCCACAATTACTCAATCAACACAACAATCGAATGATACTGCTTCTTTCAACATCATCCAAATAAACTTGATGAGATCTAGTGCCCCCACTGACCACCTTCAACTCACAGCTACCACCCACAATATCCATGTTTTTATCATCCAAGAGCCACAAGTCAATGACAAACAAAAAATAATAGGAATACCAAACTCCTGGTCCTTCTGGCTCTCCAGAAATAATAAAGCAGGCATCATAGCCACCACACCAATAGATATCATCCAACTAGGTCAAAAGGAATCAGCAGTGGCCATTAAATTTTCACTTAATAACTCTCCAATTTCTATCATTTCAGCGTATAGCCCTCCATTCAATCACAGACACAGAGGTACTGACCACCAAAACGACATTAATGATACCCTACAAGACTTAGATTACTTCATTGCTAATCTTGGATCAGAAAAATTCATCATTGGAGCAGATCTCAACGCCCACCACCTGCTCTGGGGCTATCCAGACAATGATACGAGAGGGGAAAAACCTTAGAATTTATAGCAACCTACAACATCATACTGCTTAATACCATAGGAGCTCCGCCAACCTTTAACTCAACCACCTATGCTGGCTGGCCTGATCTCACCCTTGCCTCACATGCACAACTGGCGCTGGATTGCCAATGGGAAGTTCTAGAGGAAGAAACCCTAAGTGACCACAAATATATAAAAATAACAATTAACCAACAAATCTGTTACCAACAAATCAAAAGATTTAAAACCAAATATGGCAATCATAAAAAATTTCTCCGCCACCTAAATTTTAATTTACCAAAGTTAATTGAAAATCTAAAATCCTGTCAGAATCAAGAGTACCTAGACGAATTAACGAAAAACCTCCAAAATCACATCATAGCTAGTTGCAACAAAGCCTATAAAACTAAACAAATCAATCCAAATAAAATTCCAAATTGGTGGAACCCCACACTAGCAAACCTTAAAGCAAACCTAAACAAGCAAAGAAGACTAGCACAACGCGCCATAGCAAGTGAAAGAATACAATTATTAACAACCTACAAGCGACTCCGAGCCAACTACCTAAAGGAAGCAAAATCAACCAAAAGAAAATGCTGGAGAGATATCTGCACTTCTGCTACAAACCCCTATGGAAAAATTTATAAAGCCACATTCCAAAAGTCCACACCACCAGCCCCACATTTCCCGCTAGAACAACTCAAAGGAGATCAAGCTGACTTCGCAAAAAAAATCTTGGAAGGCCTTTACTCACTCCAAACCCATAATTCCATCATCCAAAAGTTTGCAGATGATGCAACAGAACCAGCCATCAGTGAAGGTGAGCTGAGAAGAATAATCCACTCCCTCCCAATAGG
>JAPDSC010012389.1:79475-105439 GCA_026290005.1 Latrodectus geometricus | reverse complement strand
ATATATATATAGCAATGCAATATAACTGTTAAATTTCTTTCTTCACTTGAGAGAATATTTCAAGAAAATAAATGGAAAAATGTATATCGATCTTGATTTTTACGTGATAAAACATTTTATTTATATTTCAATATGATTTCAAAACAAAAACCGAGTAGAGATATTTGTTATTCATTGCTTTCTTTCATAATTTATTTACTCACTTTCAGAAAGTCTGAATGTTCTGAAGGTTGACGTCATTTATATACATCAAATATGTTAGAACATATATTTAAAAATTCAAATTAATTCTAATGATATGAACCCTATTCTTATTGAACAATTTTATTTGATTAATATTTTCAATTTATAGAATTGAGAATTAATATAAAAATGTGAGAGAACTGAAATTACACACATCTATTTATAAAGTTAATTTTAAAACATTCTTTTTGAAGCATTCAAATACAACTAAAATATTATTTATTTATTTCCAAAGAATACCGCATAGTGAAAATATTTCATAGTATACATTTCCTATTTTCTTGTTTAATATCTTTCATAAATTCTTTTCAATTAAATAATTATTTTAAGCGAACTGTTGTCTTTAAGATAACATTATTTTCTCTATACACAATTAATTATCTTTACAAGTAATTAAAAGAGATAATTCATACTTTTATTTTCTAATATCTTGTGTTAACGAATACATGTTAACGCAAGACATTGGGTTATTCTGATAACTAAGAAAATATTTTTGACTTTTTCATTGTTACTTTGTTTAAGATGAAATTAATTAGCTGATGCTTGTAATATATGAATTTTTGAGGATGTCCGGTAATATAAAGTTATCTTTCGCTTACTTATTTCGTATGTAAAAAGAATTTGCTCTTTGTATAATTTGTCATCAAGAAGATAATATATAACATAATGTGGACCCTATTACATTTTTCTATGTATAATAATTTCCGGGCCACGGTGGTCTGGTTGGTTAGGGCGCCGTTCTCGATACCAAAAGGTCGTGAGTTTGAATCCCGGATTAGCCGAAGAACCGTTGTGTTCACAAATGGCGACTGGGACACTTAAAATATGTCGGGTCGCAATGTCCTCCATGTACCCATCACAAATTAATACCTCTGGGGGTGGTTGGAGATAGGCTTTGGGTCTTCACTGGTTTCAATCTCTAAATTGGAAGATTCAGATGGTGCTGCCATCTATGAGCTAAAAGTAGTACTTTCACCTTTGTATGAGGGTGCTCTATTCACAAAAACGGAAGACGCTTTCTCTCTGACTTCATTAGCCTAGTCTCTGACGGGCGGGCTTGGCGTTGCCAAGTGCCATCAGAAACAACATGTTTTTATCCAAAATCTAACGCATTCAAAATATAAAATTTCATTAATGTTCTGAAATCATGATAAATTTTGGAACATATTTTCAGATTTATATGAGACAAAATTTTTCAGTTTATAGAATAATATTATATTTAGTACAATGATCCTCTATCTGCCATCTATGAGCCAAAAGACGTACTTCCACCATCGTATGAGGGTCTTCTATTAAAAAACGGAAAACGCTCTATCTCTGATTTCATTCGCCTAGTCTCGAAAGGGCGGGCTTGGTATTACCAAGTGTCATCAGAAACAACATTATACTTTCTTACTGAATGCGTTTCTAAAATAATAGATACTAATGAATTAGAATTTTATAGAATCTTAGATCTTGTCTTGAAGTTTTTTTATATAAATAATTAAATTTAACAACATACATTTGAAGTAACAAGACTGTAGTCTAATTCTCTAATTCTAGAAGTTGTGCTTTCTCCAGAAAACACAACTTCTAGATTTAGAGAGAAATCACGAATAAAATTATTTAAACTTGAGAAAACAACATTTATTAACCCATGCAACATTCAACCGTGAAAACAATGGTTTGTGTATTTCTTAAAAAAATTGTGAACTATACATATAGAGAAATATTTTTCAAAAAATAAGTTTAATCTCATTTATTGAGAGGTAAAATATAACATAAGAATTTCTCATTTTCTGATGTGAAATTTTCATTAACTTTGGCCATATTTTGTTGCATAAAAACCTTTAAGAACATATTCCATGATTAAAATGCGCTCGATGACATATATTGTGTTATTCAATATTTTGATGTTTACTATAAGTTTGAATAAAGATTTTGTAGTTATCTTTTGATTTATAAGTTGTTTAAACTAAGAGTTAAAATATAATTCAAAGTATTTAAAGTAGAAAAAATAAGTCATATGATATTTGAGAATTTTGTTCTCTTTAACCTGTTTGTAGAAAATCGTTCAAACAAGTAAGATAGAAACTGTTGTTATTTATTTTGCTTCAAAGCAAGTAAAAATAAATCAGAATAAGAAACATTTGCATTTTATTAACATACTCTTTAATTTATTCTTCAAGTATTATTAAAAAGGAAAGACTTAATATTGTATTTTGACTTTCCCCTTGGTACAGTTGTCTTGAGTTGGGTTTGGCTTGTTTGTCTCTCAATGATTATTTTTGGCACACGATTCTAACTAGATTATATTTTGGGCATAAGAAGGCGTTTGCATTAGACCGGGATGAATGGCTAAAAGTGGATTCCAAACCGATACGAACTTCCAAGATTTTAAGTTGGGAAGAAAAATAAAGAAATAAGTTTTATTTGAAATTCTTCTGGATCATTGTATTAAATATAATATTATTCTATAAACTGAAAAATTTTGTCTCATTTAAATCTGAAAATATGTTCCAAAATTTATCATGATTTCAGAACATTAATAAAATTTTATATTTTGAATGCTTTAGATTTTGGATAAAAACATGTTGTTTCTGATGGCACTTGGCAACGCCAACCCCGCCCGTCAGAGACTGGGCGAATGAATCAGAGAGAGAGAGAGAGAGCGTCTTCCGTTTTTGAATAGAGCACCGTCATACGAAGGTGAAAGTACGACTTTTAGCTCATAGATGGCAGCACCATCTGAATCTTCCAGTTTAGAGACTGAAACCAGTGAAGACCCAAAGCCTGGCTCCAACCACTCCCAAAGGTAATAATTTGTAATGGGAACACGGAGGACATTACGACCCGACAGATTTAACGTGCCCCAGTCGTCATTAGCGAATACGACATATTTTCGGCTAAGCCGGGATTCGAACACACCACCCTTTGGTAACGAGAACCACATCCTAACCCACCAGGCCACCCCTGCCTTTGTAAATAAATAGATCAATATTTAATGGTTTAGATATTTTCTCAAGACTCTAATTTAAACAGCAATAAAAAATGTTATCCTAGCATCGATTTGCCTATACAATATATTTTTAAAATCAAATCCAGTGGAAATAATTGTACCTTAATATGTGCTTTAAATTGTCAACAATGTGTTAGGAATATAAAGAATTTTTGTGATAATAAAATACAGAAATTTACTTTTTACTTTATCATGCATTGTTTTCCTACCAAAAATTCAGAAAGAAATTAATGTAAGCAATGAACTGTTAAAAAAGCCTAAATTATAAGGCTTTGATGAAACCAATGTTTCCCATAAGTAAGGCATTTTATATCTCTTTTTTTCCCCTTGCACACCATTTCTCTTCAAAAAAGCTATTTTCTCCAGAAAACAAACACTTTTTCCATCCAGGGACTGATCCTCAACAATTGTAGCATGATACTTAAAAATTAAACTCCGCGACATGTGTTTTCCACTTTTCCGCGTGGATTTTAAGGTAAGGCGCAGAAAAGAGGTTGGAATAATAATAATAAAAAAAAGGGGGGCAGAATCTCTCCCTGGGTTCCACGTCTGTAATTGCGTCTCGGCTCCATTCATTGCTTGAATGTCGCGAAGTTCTCCCACGGGTGACATTCGAAAGACGTGAAGCAGAATGAATGACACGAATCGTTTGTGATTCGAAAAGGGAACTATTCTTGTATTGTGGCTGGGAGGCTCTTAACTTCCACGGACCGTTGTGGAAGGCGGAAGTAATGGCGGCGATCATGGAAGAAAAAGACATGTACTCCTATTCGTGCCATTGTTTTCTCTGGGTTACATGCTGTGAGGTGAATGCCGCCTGGGAATGCGGTGGGATGGAAATCATTTCTCGAAGTTTTGTTCCGAGAAAGAATTGATCTGAGGAGATTTCAACGCGTTCCGTCGTTAAAACATTTCAGTAAAAATAATTGTTGCTATTGTTTGGCTCAATAAAAGATGTGCTTGTATGCCAATTTCAACAAATGTTATTGTTTGTAAAACAAATGGAAATAGATGCAAAATATATTTCTAGTAAAAAATGTAGCAATTTAAAAATCCATCTTATTTCATTATTTTCCGAAATCTTGTAAAAATTTTACGAATTAATAATTGAAAGTTTAATGAATATTTATGAGTTAGAGGAATTTCTCGACACTTTTGAATATGCATTAAGAATGAAGAATTGTATTGCAAATCTTCATGGATATATGGAAATAATGTTTGAATATATTAAGAAATGGAGATATTAGATATTATTATTCAAATTTCAGAAATAACTATCTCTTTTATCAGCTGTACCCTACGTTAAAAATAAATTTGTTAAGAACCAGATTAAATCAATTACTTAACGATTAGAAAGTCTTATTAGAATAATTAATTACTTCTAAATTTCAAGCAAATGCCAAATGGTGATGTCCATCTTTGATCTGTACTAATTTTCTCAAACTTATGCTATTAATTAATGTTTTACCGTAAATATTCCCGAGTTTCATATATCCTCACGAATTCTATTTCAATTTATATGAACTATAGAAAGAGAATTCAAGGGAGGACAAGTGAAATCAACGTCTCCTATAATCGATTCCTTAAAATTCCAGGAGATTTCATTTATATATATATATATATATATATATATATATATATATATATATCTGTAAATAAATAAATTAGTTAGAATAGCACCATAAGAAAGGTTTATAATATCTGATCTAACAATATATATTTAAAAAGATATGAAAAGTTTGAAAAGGTTTTTTTTTTCGATAGAATCAATATAATGTAGAATCTAAACTTCTTATATTATTTTCAAGATTAAACTCTCAACTTACTAAGGTGAAAATTACATGGTTTCTTGTAAACTTTATCCATAAGTATGGAGAAACCAGAATATATAATTTACACAAAAACAAAAATTAATTTTATTAATCTTAATTTTTGTTGATTTATTTTTTTAAATATCACAAAAAGTAGTTTGAAATTATTATATTTTTATTACTCTGGTTTTCCTATTTATATTGGAGTGTTTCTTAATAGAATTCAAAATTTCAATTTTTGAAAAGTGAAGGAATCATAAAGTTAAAAATTATTTTTAAAATTTTCTCTTGAGTAATCCAGATTGGGAGGGTGAATAAATAACTGTAAACTTGTAATTTACAAAAATGTTAAATAAATTGGGAATTTTTTTGAATGCAAATTAAACAATGGTATACCCTTTCTTATTTTGAGAACCATCATAAATAAAAAATATTACTTGCAATAATGTATCAATATATAAATGTTTTACTTTCTGAATTTTATTAAATTTTAATTCCAAAGGTGACATAATACATTCAGATTAAATTTTCCTTATAATAAAAAAATCACGTGACAATATAAAATAAAAATATTATAATAAATAATATAAAAATATTTATCTTAAGAAAAATACCTTTTTTAAATTATTTTTCTCAACTTCTAGTTTTATGAAATAAATAAATTTTGCAAATAAAGCTTTCATTTAATTATACAATGAAAACGTGCATATGTGTGCTTTGAAATAATTCTACAGAATAATTGTCTGTATCTTAAAACAATTAGTTAGAATTTTTTCTATTGTCAAGCTCTTATTTTAACAATAATTTGGCATTTTCTTATACAAGTATCTATAAAAAATGATTTTTAAGTAATGTAATATAATTCTTTAAAAATGAATGTAGAATATAAAAATTTTAATTCTTTAAATCAAAACTATCTTTAAAATTGAGTAACTAATATTAACAGCTCACTAAAATACGAGTTGTCAATTTATTTTTTGAAGTCTGTTTTAATATAATTGTTGATTTTTAAGAACTAAAAGTACACTTAATGTCATTTGACAATTACATAGAGAAAAATTTATAATTTTGTAAAATAATCATAACAGACTCAGTATCAAATTAATATCTTTCTAATATTTCTATATTAGTTTTACAATAGTTAAATTATCAAAAAAAATGGATAAAATTTTTAATTGTTCCAGAAATAAGTTATTACTACTAGCCAATGCCCACTCATGCCTGAACAGCCATGAGGTGGCATGCTGACAGTAGAGACGAGCCCTTTTACATTCCTCAGTCTGATCCAGTATGGAGTGGCCAGAAATGTTATAACAAGCTCTATTTCAGTAAAAATAGCCACTGTCGGCCAAACAGTAAGGGTTCTATGGATAACCGTACATGGTCATGTATCACCAATTACATGGGGCATATGCGGTCAATACGGCATTATTGACCACCCAGCATTGGGACAGCAGCAAACTGTACTATCTGCCAAATACCAATGCCAACAGACACTTTATAAGCGAAATCGATGAGGTCAAATCGCAGCGGATAGCTGCTATCCAAGATGGGCTACAAGAAGCATGCCTGGCATATCTGCGTTATCTGGGATATTTTCATGGTATGATGCAAGTTTTGTCATTTTTATTTATTTTGTCAGAGTGCATTCAATACGAAAGATATTTTATGTTTTAAAGCATGTAAAAACGGATTTAAAATTTTCATCAAAAGATATTGAAATGAATTATTATTTATCCATGCTTAATATGTGAATGCAGTTTAATTAATACTATTCTAGTACGATTTTTTCATTTCTTAAAATTTTTATTTAATAAGCGTTTAATTCAAAATTTTCATTTGTGGATTTAATAAAAAAAACGCTTTGTTATCAAATTTTAAAATTATTTCAAATTGAATTATGAATTAAACTATTATTCAACTATATTTTATTAAGATAATCAACATTTAGCAAAGAAAAACGTTATTATTGGATAGGGAAATTTCTTGGGGTTCTAAATTTCAAACTTTGGGTGAAAATGCGCTTTAGGTCCCCTACTTGGCGCGTTTTTAAAATCGCCGATGCCATGGCGAAAATTCTACCGCTATTTGAAGTGAAACTTAATTAGCGACCAATGAAAAGGCTAAAACAAAGGTGTAATCAATGAGCATGCGCGAAAAAACACTTCAAATTCGCGAGTTGGTGAAGTAGGGGACCTAAAGCGTAATTTAACCAAATTTTGTTATGCAAAATAATTCATCAAACATTATTTTAAAATCTAGTAATTTCACTTTATCAATAGATTTTAATTTTTTTAAATTTTAATTTCAATTATAATACAATAGAAACTAAATTCATATAAAATATAAATAAAAATATTAAAGTACGAGAATAATATTATAAATAAACTTTAAACCTATATTTTAAATCAAATTTATTTTTGAAATTTTCAGAAATTGGAAGCAATCTTTTACTAATAAAAATAATATATATACTTCCCCAAAAAAACATTATTTATTTTTGAAGATTTTTCACATTTTTTTCAAAACTACTCTAGAGTTTCCAGTCCAAAACTACTGTGAGTTTTCAGTATTGCTCCCTAAAATAAATCATAACTAAAATGAAGTTTTGTTTTTAAAAATATCTGTTTTTTTGTTAGTTTATTTAAAGGAAGTTTCAACTTTTACTAGAATTTATTTTGATTTAAATTTCTTTTTCAATATGAAATGAGTGAAAATATTTTGTTAACTTTCAAATCAGAAACCATTGAAAACAGTTTCTGAATTATTATTAAATTAATTTTCATATTATTAAATTATTATTTTTTAACTACAACAATCGAATTATTATTAGACTTTAATTTCTTCATTAAAAAAACAGACGTAAAAATATAACAACCAAAAATAGTTTTATGTTAAATCTTATTATTTTAATTTGATAATTTATTTTAGTAATTATCATTATTCTGTTATTCACACTTTACCAGCTTGATTAAATTCGGTTGCGAGAAGAAATAATAAAATTAATTTGAAAACTTGAAGTTTCAAATAATAGTTGAATTTCAAATAATTTGTTAAAAACTATTTGTCTCTCGAATTTAAAATGTGCATGACATAATACTTCTGAAACGAAAAGAATAATGATAGTAATAATGTTAAAAGTGTGCTCTAACTTTGAAACATAATTAATTACAAGTTTTTTTATTAAGATTTTCTGACAATGCTTGGTAATTAGTTTTTGAATATGCATGAAGTATTTGAATAATTCAAAGTAATTTATAAATGTCTCACACAAGTCAATTTTGTTGATTTTTTTATGAGAGAAAATATTACACAAAATGTTACTGGTTGTTAAATTGTAATAAAATAGCAAAAATAAGATTAGAAAATTACGTGCATTAGAAAATTGATAGCTATTTTAATTAATTTTACTTAAACTAACTGAGTTAAAGTTGGCTAATACACATTTCAACTGTAAGTTTTATTCCATTTTTTCTAATTTGAGTTTTAGAACACAATTTTGAAAATTTTCACGTGTTCCTTCCTTATAATAAAAGAATAAAATCGATATGGGAATTAGAACTTGAATTTATTTTCAAACTTCAAAATAAAGAAACACACTCTAAGAACAATTTCAAAATTATTTATTTATATTTATTTACTTATCTCAATAGACAATGTTTTGTAATTCAAACAAATCTATTGCTGTCTTATCACTTAGTGATATATTTATTGTCTAAGAATATATCATTTAGTGATGAGAATACTAAGTGATATATTCTTAGATACAAGTATATTAATAGCTATTCTTAGATACAATGTATTCTTAGATACAGTATACTAAATTATTTTACAATATTTTGAGCTAAAATATTCAAACAATAAGAAAAATATATTTGACGCTTTATTAGCTTAATTTAATGTTATTCATGCATAATTTTATATTTATCCCAATTATATTACAAAAAGTATTCATTATATATATTAGACGTAATAAATTTAACAGCGTATTTATGAATAGTTAACACATCTACTTAGTACTTTTATGTCATTTTTATTAAAATTTCATAAACTTAGTTAATAACATGTAATAAAAAAATTTTAATATTTTCAGCTTGTACGGGTATTTAATTTATTACCATGATAAACGGATCGTTTTACTGATTTAATTACGTTTTACTAATTAAAATTTGTTTCTTAATTCTTTAACTAAGTGCAAATTTGGAGAAGTTAATTAATTAAATATAAACACATTTTAAATATAAAATTTATAAGGAATATTAAATATTAACATTAAACATATTAACTATATCTAATTTATTTAATATTTGTTCCTATATCATAGTTAATATGAACACATATTAATTATGGAGTGTAAGCAATAATATAAAAGCACATTATGTTAATTTAGAAAATATATACTTAAAGTCATGGATTATAATTAATAAAAGGAATAATTTATTTTCAAAAAATATGTAATTTCAGAACAATCAACTATAGCGTAAAATCAAAGGAGTGCTCACAAAAATTTCATTTATCACACTAATAATTTGATAGGTCTATTCATGTGAATTGATAATTTATTCATTGTTTTCCAAGACGAACTCTTAATATTTATGATATGATAACACTTTCTATGTCATGGTGCAAGCATCTAAAATTTAAATTAATTGTATCTTTCCTAGAATTGAGTTTCATTAAGATCATACGAGATTATCAAATGACCTTAGGCTTTTCCGATCATGAAGTTCCGTTCCGGGAGTGGTTTTAACTATCAGAGGAACATCATTGATTAAACAACCTTTAGGTCCCTAATTAATAAATCATTATTTACGCTATTCAATAGACGTTTATTTTTATGACCTAGAGTTTTCGAGTTATTCAATTCACTTGGAATACTTTTGTATAAAGTAACCAATAGAAACCAATAAAATTATAATATTTGTATTACTGATATTCTGCATGCAATTTACTTGACTGAACTTTGCAATACCAAATGAACCGTGTAGGTTGACGGTAAAAGAGATAATAATTTAATCTGAATATATAGAAATAAAAATAAGAAGGAAAATATGTTAAAAGAAACATATAGCCTTTTTGAGAATTTATTTTACAGTTTGTGGCAACATGTCAGAAAAAGACGTTACTCATATGACTTTGAGGTAGTAGGTTCTACACTTGACCCAACTGATGACTATCGTACTGAGAGAGGATTGGACATTAAATTACATAGGGCTTAGTGTTTTTTATGTTGTAGTCTGGAAGTTCTGAGCAGATGGTGGCCGACTTTAATCTCGTTATTTGACCATGTATCACATTTACGTGGGAATTGACAAGATTTATTAGTTTAGCAGCCGTAGAAATAATCTGGCAAAAAACATATCACATTACTGTAATAAGTTTATTCTACTACTCATTTTGTAAAATGGTATGAATAAAATATTTTAGCCAATGTTGGTCTTAATCAGCAAATTGGCTAAAATAAAATATTTTAGCCGATTTGACTGAAATTATAAAATTGAAAAGTTTACACAGTTTAAATTAGCTTATTTCAACGATTTCTGATAAAATAACGCATATCATCTGCAAGTTTCAATTTAACAATTATAAATCATTTGGATATTTACTTGACATACATGTTCCAAATTCTTTCACAATGATCAAATATTCTTTAATTCATGCATAATTTGAATAGAAATAAGTGACTTGCATTTAACACTTATATGAAATATAAATTTTAATTAAATAGTAATTAATATTATATAGTAATTAGTTATAATAATAATTAATATTATATAGTAATTAATTATAAATAATTTGAAAATAATGCTCTGTAGATTTATTTTTCTGATTATTTATCAATAAAGCTATGTCATACATAACTAGTATGTTATATTTTACTGGAAATCATCTGGATGATTTCCTGAAAAAATGTCTGCAGTTTTATTTAAGATATGACTAAAAGGAAAAATATTGCACAAATTCTGAAAATAATTTATTACTTCGGATTTGTACTCCCATGATAAAAATAAGATGAGAAACATTTAGTACTATATAATTGCAGATTTGAAACTTATTTAATTTATAAATTAAAAAACTTTAGTATACTGAAAATTCCTTGAAATTTATTTCTGCATAAATGGAAATGTATTTAAGAAATTATTAGTTTATCAATAGAAAAATATATGTTATTTGATTAATGATATTAATGATGCATGCAAGATGCAAGATGCATGCAAAACAAATTTAACTGTTAAAAATAATTATTGTATTTATGAAAATATCTATAAATTTCTCATTCAATATAAAAGATGCATGATGTTTAGATATAAAATATATTTGAATTACTCAACAATTCTTTTCTAATTTTTTATTAGTAGAATCAAGTTACGTTTTCATGAAAAATTCTGACAAAATACATTTACTAGTAACTCACTTTTGCTGTGTAAGCACTAGCTATTTTGAGAATTTTTTCTTTTTTTTTCAAAAAAGAAACCGTTTTAAAAAAAATCCTTTTTTTCTTTCAGAAAATTTAACAGAATTGCTTTTTCCTAAGAATCGAAAATTAGATTATAACTAGTGAAAATTCCTTGATAAGAAAAAAGAAACTTTTCTAGAGTTTTCTTCTTTGGTCGAACTTTATTGTGAGGTTGAATTATCTTGCGTCACATTTTTAAGCAAAAATGTTAACATCACGAAACAAATGTAACAATTACTAGTATACTGTATTCACAATAAATAAATGTTTTTGACTAAATCATTGGTTGATTTAAATTTCAGATTTGTTATTAAAAATTGAATAATCATTTTTGGACATAATTGGTTTTTGTTAATAATATAATACTACGGTATAAAATTATAGGATTATTTTCAGAATTAATAAATTAAAAATTTACTATACATATATATATAAATTGTGTTTGCATTTTAATACAATATTTTTAATATACAATACTACTTTTATAATGAACTTTTATTTACGTTTAAACATGACTCCCGTTAGTGTAACATTGATAGAATAATTAACTGTAAATGAAATAAAACAATTGAATTTATACAGCTACTATCACTATACAGCTGCAAAAGCTGTATAGTGATGCAACTATATGTAAGAGATGGTTGGTTGGGTTTTGTGGCGCAAGGTCCAAAAAGGACAAGTTGCGCCAATGTGAGATAGAGTTCTTCCTCAGCAAAAGTAGTAGAATATCCAGTTCCTTGCCTCGATCTGATGAATTTTTAATTGAATGTCACATGGTGCATATAGTTGGTTTTATTTAACACAACAGATCAAAGAAGGAAAATAATTATGTAGAATTACTAAATGACTAATTCAGAAGTCATGATTAACTATGAAAACTTGATGCAAATAAAATATTTCTTGAAATACTCAATAAATTAGAAGAAAATTATGAATACAACTTTAAAATGCTTACAACACAAAATAAACCTGCATCGCCTATTCATTCATCATATGATTTCAAAAATGTAAGATATGAGACAAATTTACCAATTAACTATTGTTTCAAACTTTCCAAGAAAAGATTTATTATTAGTCAAGTACTGATCAAATATGATTATAAGGTATAAAAATTTAAAATGATCATTTATGAAAAATATCCTTAATGGATAATTTTTACTTCTTGTATTACATGCGATTATAAATACTTTAAGTATTAATTTATTCCATAGAACTTCAATGAATTAGTTTATTTAAAACCTATATTATATATAAATTAATGCTTTTAACTTCAAGAATGTAAAAAGTCAATGAATTATAATGATTGATAAAATCAAGGGATGAGTTTCACAATTGTAAATAAAACTGATATAAATTTATAATTAAAAAAAGTTTACAAAAATGATATTTTTAAATGATAATAACTGCTATCAATATTTAAAATCAATGTAAAATTGTTCATTCATGTGGGATGTGTACAATAATATCAACTGGAATAAGATAGTATTATTTTAAATATATTATTAATAAAGTAAAGTAGTAATGCGTGTTTCGGTATCTATTTTAATATTATAATATGAGCAAAAATTATCTAATCATCTTAAAACTTATACAAATATTAAGAAAATAAATAGCTGTTTTAAATACTAGTAGACTAAAACAAAGTAGTGATTCTTATTTTAGTATCGTTTTTAAAATTATATCAAATAGTGAGCAAAATTTATAAATGTATATTCATGCTCATGTGAACTAAAAACAAATTAAAATATCTAACAAATATGCAAATGAGATAAAATAATTATTATCATTATTTGCTCATATGAGAAAAGAATAAAGTCTATAATTTTAAGCGGGAAAAATATTAGTTGATTCATATTTAATATTTAAATGTAAAAATAAATATTAGACATTTATATGTATCTAAAAATATAAAAAACAAAATGTTTTACTTATTTACTTAAAAAGTTCAGAAATTGAATAATAGGAGTTTATTCTCTAAAATGGTACTAAAGCTAGTAGAGATTTGCCATTTGTACTTTAGGGTAATATTAATTTATTTCTTTAAATTTCAATGATTTTTTTTACTCACATTTTTCTTAAAACTCTGTAAAAAAATAAAAAAAACTGTTGAATTCTTTAAATGTTGCTATTCATTTTCTATTCGAGTTTATTTAATTAGTTTTTTGATTCAAAATACTTTTTATGCGACATTAAAATAATAGTGTCCCGTCTTTACTCTTATGAAGCATGTTATTCTAAATGCAATGACAAGAAAGTAATGTTTTGGCAAAACTACAGCTTTCAAATTTTTATGCTATTATTTCAGCGTTTGAGCAGAAATATAATAGGGTAAACAAAAAGACACAGTTTAAGTGCTTGATGTGTGTCTAAAACTAAAACTTTTTATTTGTCCAAGGAAGAGGCTTAAACAAAACATTCTTAGAATCCAGATTAAATGAGTGAAACATATTTTTTTTAATTTCTTAGAATGCATTTTTTTGTGGTTTTTTTTGTTCTTTAACGTTGTATTTTCAGTTTTTTTTAAGGGAAAGATTTTACAACAAGTATATTTCTTTTCATCTTATCTCAAAACGATAGCGTGAGAGATTTTTTTAATAGAAGTTAGCAATTTATTTTGGGAATTGTCATCTTCTTTTCCAGAATACTGGTAGTTTTATAACCCTAATTCTCTTTTCCTGTCATAAATGATTTATTGCAATTGTTTTCTTTTGAACTTGTGTGATTTGTTTTCACTACTGAGTTTAAAAAATTTAAAAAAACATGTAAAGAGTTTTATATGTGGCTAAATAGTTCTACGAATCAAGACTAATTGTTTGACTCAAGTCTAATTTTAATGAAATAAATCATTTTTTTCTAAATTTGACAGGATTAATATCTTCAGATATATATTAGTGACGAATAAAATTATTAAACACTCTTTTTGTGTAATATATCTGTTTAGAGCAATATTCATTTTTAATTATTCTACTATCATGGTATGCTAAATATCCGCTGCTTGCCTCAAATAATAGGATTTATTAAAATTATTTTTATGTTTATAGATATAAAGGAATTTTAAGGTAAAATGATGTTATATGGTAAATGGTAAAATGAATCTCCTTTTCTCCGGAATGTTATATGGTAAAATGAATCTCCTTTTCTCCGGAGCACTTAGTCTAATAGATAGCAGCTGGATTAATTTTAACTAAGACTGTATAATGAATAACTTTAATGGAGTTATAGATTTGAAGAATCAATTAGAATATCATTTTTAACAATAGTGCTTTGTACTTTATTTAAAAAATAATCATTTTCGATTATTTTCTCTTATAGAAATAACAAATTATACAGAAAGTCTGCTGAATTTTATATGTAATATAAATAAAAATCTATCATATAAATCAACATAACTTTAAATTTAATTAGATTAAATACTACTAAATATACATTTTTAAAAAATATAAATTTATGTAAAATAATCGAAATAGCTTCACATGATTCATGAAATTTGCATGAAATTATCGAAGAAGTGACATATTAAGAATATTAATAATTATATGTAGATTTGAATTAAATGAGTACTTTAATTTTAATAAATCATTCTAAAATATTTTAAAAATATAAGTCATTATTAATTCATCAAATTCAAATAAATTTTAGTTAGAAATAAATATAAGAGCAAATATTATCCTCAAATAATCTTTATAAATTTTCTTTTGAATTCTTAAGAGAATTGAATTTCTTAAGAATTCCAAGAAAATTTATATAGATTTTATAGATATATAAATTTTATAGATAATAAAATTATGAGAAACAAGATTATTAAATACAATTTGGTATTATATTAGTTGTTATTGTATTAAGTATTAATTGAATTGATACTTGTAATTATTGTTCCATGCAATATTACGAATTATAATTTTTTTACCGAGTGAGTTTACTTAACCCTATATAAAAAAGTGGGTACTCTATGACCATATTTCATTAAATATATTGCTTTTATATTGATAATTTAATCCAATCATCAGTTGTGATTAAAAGTGAGTATACTATCGGAAATAAACAATGCATTATAAATAACTATTAATTAGATTTTCAAATTTGGTTTTCCTTCTATTATTTCTCCAAAATAAATAGTAGGTTCTGTTAATTTCAAGATATTTTGCTTAGACATTTTTAATTGATAATAATATAAAATTAACTTACTTGATTGACCCAAACGTTTGTAGTCATAATTTGATTTCTTAGATTCTGAAATAAATAAAAATATACTTCAGAGGAACAAAAATTACAAAACAAGTATAGAATAAATTTCTTTTAATTTATTAAGCAAAATTTAATTAGATTAAGTAAAATGTGATAGGAAATGGATGTTAGATCCGCCTTTGTTATAGTGTGATCCAAAAATCACGCAAATTTCTATGAGATATTTTACTTTTAAAATACTGCTGAAAAAAAAAATAGAAAATATGTACTTAATCTAGCGAAATATAGCATTCATGAATACTAATGATATTAATTCATGAATATTCATCATTTTAATACTCTTAGAAAAATGACGTAACAATAATTTAAAAATTTAATTTCTTTCGTGATCGCAGGCGTAAAAATCTTTTTATGGAATTTGGTTTGATATCTTTTAGCTTGATGGACATTTTATGAACATGAGGGTCAATAAAACCATATAATTAAAAAGAAATCACATGAATAAGTTGGAAATTGAACCCTCAAAAGCTTAAATTTGAATTAAGAGCACTAATCTTTGGGCTGATAGGTTGGAACTTTTTTTTTCCTTTTTTAAACTAGATTTGATATTAATTATTATGTAGATTTTTAATATTTTAAATCGTGAGTTTTGACTATCATAAATCTCAAGGTTGAAATCAAACTTATCTTTATAAAACAGAATTAAAATAAGCAAAACTATCAAATGCAGTTTTCTCATTGAATCATCGATAATAGTTTAATCTTTTAGTTGATCAGAAACTTTTGAATCCCAATAAGATCATTATAAATTAGAAATTCTCATTTCTTCAGAAATCTGAAAACATTTTCTATGCGATGAATTCATGTAACATGATCACTTTTTTACACTTTTCGAAGCCAGTTTTGACATTTTTTCCTTTTACTTTACCCTTTTCATTTTTGCAGAATAGAAAAAAATTATTTCTCATTATTTACAGTTCAAGTTTATCACATATTTCATGAAAAATTTATAGTTCAATGAAAAGATTTTTAACTTTCTATTCTTCTCTCTTTGTCTTTTTATGGGACAGTAAAGAACTTCAAAAATTTATTATTGAAAGCCTCAACAATGCTGTAAGTTTAAAATTATTATTCAATGTCGAAAATTTTTTGTTCATGTCAAAAAATAAAATCCTCTTAAATAAACAATGAATTTCAAGTCATCATTTGGATTATAAAAAATTAAATATATATGTCCTTCTTCGCTTTTACCTATTTTTAAAAACTTGCATTCAAAATTTTAACTTTTAAAAATTATTTATTTATGATTTGTACAAAGTTTGAATTAATGTAGTTTAATTTTATTTTAAAAAAGTAAAAAAATTGATTATATTGATTTTTTCTCTAAAGTAATACATTTTTAATTTGTAAAAAAATAGTTTGAATTCTTTAAAAGAAAGATTTATGCTTTGTACAATATTTTAAGACTGTAAGGGAATAGTTAATTAGAGGGCGCATTTTTCTTTACAATATTTATAAAGAATCTTAATAATGATAAATAAGCTTTCTAGCTTATATGTAATTTAACTTCTTAATTTCTTTAATTTGAAATTTACGTTGAATATTAGTAATAATTACCATCGAAATTAAAAATATTTTTTCTTATTATAAATTTTGTGAATTATTAATTTCTTCAAAAGTTATGCAAATCTAAAAATAAAGCAGATGAAAAGTAAGTAATATATTTAGTAATATATTGATATATAAAAACAATTATCTAAGATATTAATAAAATAAAAGCAAAATAATTAAATGTTGTGTAAAACAGTGAAATAATTTTATTCATTGAATATTTGAAATATAATGAATCATTTATTTCATAGTAATTAACTCCAAGTGAGATTATCTCTAAAATTGATTAAATTCGTCCATATTTTTAGAAAATGAAAAAAATAATTCGAAGCAAAATTTTCCATTTCAAATGTATATAAATATGCATCAATTAAATTAGAATAAAGATAACTTGAAGTAATTTAATGTTCTGAACAATAATTTTGTTTACAATTTAATCTCTATCAATGTTATTCATTTTTATAAGAATCTTATGATTTTAGCTCTTCAAATGATAAAATACAGTCATAAATATTTTTCGTGAAAAAGTCATAAATTCATTCAGTCATAAATATATTTTTTGAAAGATGATAAATTTAGTTATCATGTAATTTTGTCCATAAATCTCAAAAAGGAAAAATCATGTAACATAGTAAAAATTTAAAACGACAATGTACTCTCTACTCAGAAAAATACTTTGTATTCCATTTTCTGACACTGTTTCAAATAATTTTATGCAGATACTTTTGATGAAAAATTATTTAAAGTTTACATCAAATACAACCTTAACTAACAAACTCGAGAATATTTATATATATATATATATATATATATATACTTTGCATTTATACTATGAGTCCTTATTTTAACACTTTTTTCCAAATAGCTTTTGAAAATCGACTATTTCACTTTAAATATAGTGGAGTAGAAAGCCCTTCATCTCTTTCTGGAGAAAGCTTAAAAAATTATTCTGAATCGAATCTATATCACTTACTATCACACAAAATTTTGAAAAGCAAAGCGGAATTGATTCCTTTTTGCAGAGGAAATAGTTTCTCGCGCCAATAACTTTGTAAGTTTCGATCTTCGCCCACGGGCTGACATGAATACTCCAAATCGCGCCAATTGATGACTTTAAGGCTTTTCGTTGAAAGTTTGACTTTATTTGCATAACCTCGGAAAATGGTTTTAGAAGTAAAGGTTAATATTTGCGAATAATATTGGAGTCAAAATAATTTTTTCGAAAATATAAGAGTTTTGCGCAGATTTTTATTTCCCCAGTCAAATATGTTAAAAGCCAATTTTATTCAACATAAAGATTACAGTTCAGTTAAGCTATGTTTAATGGTGTATCAAACATTAAATACAGTTTAACGGTAAAATAATACTTTAAAATTAGATGTTATGTATGAAGGTAAAGCGGAATGGAACTTTAAATGAAAACGTATGTAATTTATTAGTAAGAGAAAGAACGAAAATTCCTTGTAGAATTCTTAATAGCTATTTAATGTTCTACTCTAAGTAAATATAACTTTAAGATACTTTTAAGCAAGCTAAATCTTTTTTACTAAATCTTGTTTTAAAGCTCGATTAAATTGGAAACAAAAGCCTAAAAATAAAAGCAATATTCAAATATCTTGAATTATTTAGACTTAAGTATAATTAAATACGATATTGCATTTAATATAATTGAATCAGAATGTATTTGTTAAATGTACTTATATTAAAATGCATTTAGTGTTTGTAATTAAATGAATTTAATGTTTAAAATAACTTTTACTTATTAAATATGTAATGCTTATTTTAAAAATTAATAAAAAATAATTACTTCAAAGGTATTATCAATTATTATAAATCACTTAAATAGTATAATATTTTAATCACTAATTAATATCAGTTATTTTTATAAGAAAAATACATCTAAATCTGGCTTCAAATATTCCATTCTACAATTTCATTCAAATTAAATAGTTATCATTGCATTTGAACAAAAAGTGCTGAAATTCTTATTCTTCAGCGCTATTTTTGAGTATTGCATGAGATAAATTAATAATCATTTGACAAAAATTCGCTTTCCTTTTAGGGCTCTTTATTAGCTTATTTCTTATGTAAATTTAGTTTCTATTTTTATTGAAAATACTTTTTAACCCATATTCAACTATATATTCATTTTTGCTGTAAGTCTAATTTCTATTTTCCTTGAAAATACCTTATAACCAATATTTGTTAAACAACATGAATGATTGAACATTAGGCTCAAACTAGTTATTTGGTACGCTTATATTCGTGTACTGAAAGCATTAAATTATATATTATTTAAATAGCTTTTTAATAATTAAGTTATTGTAAATTTAATTAAATTATTTATTTTTAATACTACAAAGTGATAAATACATATATACGAATTCACACACGCAGGTATGTATACATATTAGTTTCCTTATTATTAAAATATTTCTTATGCCTATTTAACAAATATTTAAATGTGACTAGTTATAATCATTGAATTACAGTTAGTCAATTAATAATAGTTATAATCTAGTAATGAGCATTGAATATGAAATATAAAACTAATATTATTTTAATTGAAAAATACTATTATTAAATTGTCATATATTTTTGTAAGGTTCATAAAGATTTTGAAATAAAATTTAATGTATAATGAAGAAAAGAGCCTAGTTATAATTAAAAGAAGCTTATGATTTTATCTTTTCACTTACATATTTTAAAGTGAGAAATATACCTCTAAGCATATTTGGTAAAAATAAAATTATAAAGACTGTAAAACACATTTTTCCTCATAAAACACCTTTTCAAACTTAATTTTCTCCAAAACTTTATGAAAGATACTTTTTTTTCTCTTAAATTTTTAAATACTTTGTTTTTTTAATGCTTTTATAATTAAAGTGTGGAAGTTTTACACGCAAGCTTAATTTTTAAAAATATTACTAAAACCACTTTAAAAATTAAGAAAAGTGTTAAAATTACAATGAAAGAACGGTTAGAACATTAATTTGACTGCTATATTTCAAGTTTTTCAAAGATGTTTTTTAAAACCACCAAATGTTCATTTAATGTTAGTGTGGTTAAATATGCTTCAGGCAATATCTTAATAGAAAGTGACAAATGGTAATTCATACTTTTTTGTTAGAAAACACACTAAAGTTTATTCAGTAAACTTGATAAGGATTCATACTGTTTTACATAGATGATAATTTTCATTCACCACAAATGAAAAATTATTTATCTTCGACGTAGTATTCCCAAATCAAAAGAAAAGACGAGATAAAGGAAATAATTTTTTTAATTTCCTGAATTAAAATATTTCTTTAAAGGAAAAAAAAAGACTTCCTGTTTTCAGTGGAAAGATAACTTATAGGATTATATTTTAGTACAGAATACTGTTCTATATTTACTATATATATGTTATTTTTTAAAACAATTCAGTTACTTTACTTAATGTATGGCAGTGTATTTTATTTCCAGAATATTTTTATTGTAATAGCTTCATTATATTTTTCTTACAAAATAGAAGTATTATAATTAAAAAAATAAGTTTTATTTGCCGTCTGGCAATCTGTGTACTTTTGACATAAAGAATTTCTTAAGATGTTCTATTAATAATATTTTAATTGTGAAAAAAAAGTGAAATTCACCAGCAATAATTATTTTCTGGTAATTTAAAGCAACATTACCTTCATAATCTTCTCATTACCATCATTACCTTCATAATCTTTGGTTGCATTTTCAATATGTTATTTTTAGAATATTTAAGAATCTGGAATTTTAATAAATTATTGAAGGAAGTAGTTACGCTTAGGAAAAGCAGAGAGGAATCTGATAGTTTTTAAAACTCATGGCAATAAATATTTCTGTTCTTCCTATTTTTCTTGAAATCATTTTCATATTTTATGCTTCAAATTTCATATTTTTTATTTTTGATCATCATTTTAAAATTCTGTAAAGCAAAATTTAAAAAGAATTCATATTTCAATGAAATTAGTTTATAGAATATTATAAAAAGAAATACAATAACTTATAGGCTATAAAAATTTAAAAATGATATCTAAGTCATTTTAAGCGTTATGTTTATTCATCCATCCTTGTGATTGTATCTTATGAATGATACTATTGTCACTTTGTAGAGGATTATATAGGACATTTGCTGATATCTGATAGTTACCAACCAAAAATTCAATGAATATAAAAAGTAAATCACTAACAGGCAATTTCATAGGATTTATATTTTGTAATATGCCCAATACGATTATATTTTGAGTAAAAGATGAATCTTTACAGAACAGTCACATGAGAAGGTCGGAATGTGTATGCAACTGACAGTTTTAATATTTTTATATTGTTGATTAATTATTCTTAAATGGGAACTTTGAAAAACATAAAGGTGAATTTTGTCATATATTTCAACAAATATTATAAAGTGAATAATCACATTAAACTTTTATATTCAAATAAAATTAGTAAATTTTAAGGGGAATATAACATATATGAAGAACATGAAAATCTCAATATATTCTGTAAATTATAAAGGGCTATATGTTTTTTGACACATTAAGTGATCACTTAATAGATCATTTATTGTTCGATATACATTAAGTTTGCTGTTCTACATATGCTTCTACATATTAAGTCATTAAGTGATAGACATATTATGTGATGTGGTAGGCAGCACAAAATTAATTTTGGTTTTGCTTATATATTATTGGAAGTAACTACTGAAATCATTAAAGATGAAGGAATATGTCCTCGGCAAAACTGATCACGTTCTTGTGAATTGTTCGTTTAAAACCCGTCTCTTTCTTTTGTCAAAATAGTGTTCAGTACTACAAAGATAAGTACTTTAAAGATAAAAATCGCTTGAAGAATGCTTAAGAGGTACAAACATATGTTGTAGTGGTCTTTAAAAAGATTTTGAAAGTAACTTTTTAGCAGATTTCCAAGAATTTCATAAGTGTACGAGCTGTGCCTGGAATGTGAAGAATCAAAGAAAGGTTTTTATATATTGTGAGTAGAATAGTGAGAATAATATTTCAGGCACAATTATGGACAATATACGTGACATTTTTTTAAACTTTTAGTCCAAGTGCTTTTTGAGACAAAGGACTTTGTATAAGATTATTTAAAGTTGATTTTATGGATGGATATTTTTCGCCTGCCATATTTAATTTATGGCAGAAATATATATTTCGATTTTGTAATATTGAAAATTAGTTTGGTAACTTTGAGAAAAGACTTGTTGAAAATCTGAATGGCATCAATTTCACATTTTTTAGAGAAACTCGTAAGAATAAAATTGACGAATGGTATTTCGCAAGAAAATTTTTTTTATTTAAGTTTTAGGCATTCATTGTTTCACTTAAAAGACTAGGTTCCACGTAACCAATAAGATTTGTAATATACTTTATTTTATTTTTTTTTGTCTGTAAAAGAGGTCCTATTTTGAATTTGAGTAACTGATTTTAGTGTTTTTAGTAGATTTTTATTTCACTAAATTAAGATGTATTTTTGACTCTGTCACTATTATTTCATGATATAATATATTTTGTAGCAAATATTCTTAGTTTTCTTTTCAATTTCTAATAACTATTTAATGAAGAAAAATTTCTTTGGAAGAAAATTTATCTGCAGAGAAGAAAAAAAAAATTGAAATATCAGCTTAATGAGCACATTTTTTTTACACTTGTTTTTAAAAAATATTCTCATATTTTAGTTTTTATCAAAGTACAAAGTTTCCACCTTAATGTGTATTCTCTTACATAACAAAAACTTAACTTCTATAAAAAGTAGATTTAAAAAAGAATTCTAGATTCAAAATTTAAGATTGGAATAAACAGCAACGTATAAGGAATGAATAAATTATTTTACTATGTTATTAAATTAATCGATAAAAATAACTATAATTAAAAAGACTCAATTGTTTTAAGTATTGAGTAGTATCCATAATTTGTTTTTTAAATCGTAACCCTATATTGATTGTTTAAGAAGCCTTTTCTCTTATTGGAATAAAGAGACAGATATTGGCATTTAAAAATTCAATAAAAGTACTCAACATTTATTGTCAGTTTCTGAAACTCTGAGTAACTCGAAGCATTTGTTACCAAACAAGCTGTTATTACAGATTATGCATCGAAAAATCATAATGAGAAAAACTTTGAAATATTTTGTAATACATATTTTTATTAATGGAGTTTTCCTGGTGTCATTCAGTAGACAATATTTGAAACATGCTTATTTATTGTAAATAGGAAAAAATGACCTTGATTTTTATACAGTAATTAAAAAAATCAAGTTATAATGATTAAACAAAGAAAATATTCACTATCTTTATGTGAAAACTAAAATAGTCTTTTGTTTCAGTTTATATTATTGAAAATAAATATAACGGTAAATATGAATTAAAAATACATGTAAGATGAAATTATAATTATGAGAAAAAAATAATTTATAAAATATTTTTTAAAAATTGGGTAGAAATTACTTACTGGTCTAATTTACAACTAAATATTTGATAGTTGATTCTATTATCTAAAAATTAAAATTTTCAAACATATAGTAAACTTCCAAGTACATTTTTTAAAGAGAAACTATACTAAAAAAAATAAATGCTGAATTATTCAAAAAGAATATGCAAAAGATCCCAAGTACATTAATATTTCTTCAGGTAATATAATTCTGTTTTTATAATTTTGGCCAAAAAAATTAACTTTTGTTTATAAAAGATTTTTTCAATGTAACATGTTGAAACCCCGAATCATATTAAGCCCCAATATTTGTTTTGTATTTTATATTTTAAGAATAAATAACTATTTATTTTGACAAAAAATAAATTATCACATTTTGCATCGGATTGGAAAACGTAATTACCTTTCAGAGTTTGTTCTTAATTATGGACACATGTGTATATTTCAGTTAAACAAACTAAATTTATATAGTTACTTTTTTTATGCTTGGATTGAAGTTTCTTTCTTTGGCTTGTAATTCTGGAGGTCATTCGGAAATGTCACTAATTTTTCGTATTGTCATCACCCCAAACAAAGTTTCTTCTCCTCATTTGTTTTTCTGTCAAGCAATTGCATAGCAAGAAGTAGGGAAAAAAAATCCCTGCCACCAATTCCTTTGAAACCTAATTCCGCATCTTCATTAACAAAACCGAAGCCCGAGGTCAAGAAGTGGATGTGGAAAAGGGTGAGCGAGGGAAAAAATGATCTTAATTTAATTAGTAGGGCGAGGTAGAATAAACAGAATTCGAGGAGTGTTTGGGCTAATGAAAGCAGACAGGATGGGGGAGAAGAATTATCGCCCCCTACTTAATGCCATTAGTAGTCGTTCTCAATTATCCTCAGATCCCCCTCTGGGACGCAGGGGGCGAAAACAAATTCATCTAATTGTGCACTCTCCGCTTTTCGGCAAGAACGACCCATAGGTTAGCACTTGAGTTAAGGGAACAGGAAATAAAATGGAGTTAACATAATCTCCGGGACGTGAAACATTTAATGTTAAATGTACAGAGCTTTTTTAAAGGGATAAAAAACCTGTTTGAGGTTGTTCTCTCTGAGAGTAACAGATTTTACAATTGATTCTGAATACAAATTGTATACTGACATGTAATTCTTTAAGCAAAAGGAAATTGAAGTAGTTTTGATTGAATGAAGACATTTTTAAAAACGTTAATAGTTTTTACCAGTCTGTTGTAGTAAAACCAATTTCGTACAAACTATCAGTAACATGAAATTTTATATTTAAATTAATTAAACTCTCAATACTTTTAA
The DNA here is from genome assembly GCA_026290005.1 of Latrodectus geometricus. Lineage (NCBI taxonomy): Eukaryota > Metazoa > Arthropoda > Arachnida > Araneae > Theridiidae > Latrodectus > Latrodectus geometricus. The sequence continues at coordinate 80,368 of JAPDSC010012389.1, read as the reverse complement.
ATTTCAGTTTATCGGTAATTAGTCTTGCATTAAACAAGGGAAATGTAGGGAAAAAGAAAATCATGAAGAAAATGAAATAATTGTATAGATAAATGAATAAAAGTTTAAAATGATTGCGTGTGTTGTTATTTTATTTGAAACAATTTATGCTGTAATTAGACTGTAAGAAATACTTGTTTTACTAAATTTACAAAAAATAACACTTAAATTTTAAAAGTGAGTAATTATTTTTTGCTTCAATATTCCGACTTAAAATTAAAAATCTACTGAACAGTATATATAAACATTTATATAAACGTAATACATTACTTTGAATTTGTAATAAAGCATGTATTTTATATTTATGTAAATTACTAGCAACTTACATAGAACTTTTATATTTGCTACATTCGCATACACATACACATACACATACATATATAGGTGCACATGGGCACATATGTACATCGTGACCTGTATATAAATTAAATACTATGCTCAAGTATCAATAAATATTTTATGTAATACTCAAAATGTCCACATATTAAAATCATATACATTAGTTACTGTCAAAAAATTGTCACCTGAATATCAATTTACATAAAATATAATTAATTTTAAATTTTTGTGAACATGTTAAAAATTAGTAATATATATGGTAATTAAATGTTTCCGTAATATGTAACACAAAAGAATAGAATCTAAATGGTTTCTTAAGAAGTTATTTTTCCTACAAATACAAAATTATGGGTTTGATAGTCTTGGTTCGATTGTAAATTAACCTTATACAACAAAAAAAATAATTTAATCAAGCAAAACTGTTTTAAATAAATTAATGTAAAGTAAGGAATTTAATAAATAAACACGATAGTAAAATTTTCTGAATATATATATATATATATATATATATATAT
>JAPDSC010012389.1:25202-71943 GCA_026290005.1 Latrodectus geometricus | reverse complement strand
TATATATATATATATATATATATATATATATATATATAAACCAGATTTGAAATTTATCTTAATGCTTTGATTTTAGAAACCTAGATTGTAGCTAAATATTTGATTATTTAAGTTGTAAGTACATTTCTCATGAACGTTTTAAGTTAATAAAATGAATAATAAGAGCGTGCTTTAAAACTTCATTAGCTTTTAGCACATATTAACGTTTGGATTGCTTTAGTGATTTTTATCCTTAACTAAACTTTCTTAGAAGAAAGAGTAGCGAATTCGGTAACAAATGCGGCTCATATCAAACAAAATAAAATACTTCTGTTGGGATGGAGAAGGATTTGGAAAAAGCTGCCTCCATCAATCGGTAGGAAAGAAATCAATCAACTGCAGTGGACAATGTCCATTGACGCGAAATGTGCAACGTCCATTCCATTAACTTTCCTTTTCCATCATTGAAAGACTTTTGAGATTTATAAAAACGTCCATTGAGGGAAAAAGAAAAGGCAAGATTTTCTTAATAGTAGAAACTCACACTTTTCTGACGCATTTGCAGTCCCATTTTATTAATGACCTCTGTAATGACTCAAATCTTCTACAGCAAAACCTGGGGGAGGTAAATGAAAGCTGCTACATTTGTTGCATTCAAGAGCCAAAATTTGTATCATTAATTTACAAAAACTCTTTTTTTTGTAAGAAAGAATAAACTTGATTCGATTTAAAATAACTAACAATTCTTGTAACTTTTTTCAGAATTTTTTCATTTATGAATTTATGAAACTTCTTCAAGGTAAAATATAAAAATATTGTTTTTTTATGTAGTTTAATATGTAATTTGTCATAATAAAGAATAGTAATTTTGCTATTAATATCGATTTATCATTCCAATTGCTGGTTGGTTTGAAAATAATTTATCACTCACGAATAGAAACTTTTTCAAACTCAACCAATGAGAAATTCTTTGTGACCAAAAAGAGTAATTTGCTTGTTTTTCTCTTAGAATTCTTAAAGAATGATATAAAATGCCATAAGCAATATATTCAAATAGACTAAAATTGATTCTGTTTCGGTTTTTATTTCTTCTAATGACACATAACTTTTTCTACAAAATCATAACTCAAACTGTAGCAATTAAATTATTTCTTTTAGAAAAATGTGTATTTTTCAAAGCTAACCCATTATTCTTTAGAAGTATTAACATCATACTATTCATTTTATTAAAGTTTATAAAATAGCTAAGAGTATGTGAAATTATTTTACATACCTAAACTCAAATATTTTCATGGTATCTTTGCAATGTAGTGTAAATATTGAAATTTAAGTTTAAACTTTTTATACAAATACAATCATTTCTAAATATTTTTTACTTTTAATCACAATGTTTTAGAAGATATATCATAAAGTGTAATCAATAGATTAACTTGAAAGTAAAGTAATGAAAATCATAATATTTATGGAGAAGAGATATTGGAAATAGAAATTTTAATTTTACATTCGATATTTAAGAATTTTAGAATTAATTATTTTTTACAGTAGCCCACATAACATTTAGAATAAGTTGGCTTTATATACGACATGATATTAGAATTCTGGAGATTATTTCAGAAATCACGGTTGAAATTTTTGTTTCAAAACCATTTTGAATTATGCCATTTGTTTTGTTAAAAAGCGTTTTATCTGACAATGTTCTTTTTTATTATTGAAGTGTGAAAATAAAAAAGAAAATTTATTACAGCTAAAAAAGATTAAAACAAAGAAGACAAACACCAACTAAATGTTAAAGAACAAATGCATTTCGTTAATGCGTTGAATACTTTAAATAATATAACACGTTTTTTTTTTCTGATCAGGTTGCAATGACCAGAAATTTGTTGTAACAAATAATAGTACATCTTATGGTCGCACTATAACCACTATAAGCCCCCAGCACTTCATTTTCCTCGAAAATTCGTCATTTTACCACTTATAAGGTATTTAACATAGATCAAGTTTGACTCCAGTAGTTGTTGACGAGCAAAAGTTAAATGTTGCACTTTTTTTGCATGCCTACTATGTCGAACTAGCTTAATTTCAAAAATTTGTGTCCTTAACAGTGAAAACAGAGTACTATTTTCAAAATGTTTTACAGCAGATGAAGTTCTTATGCCTTAATATGTCATGTCAGACTATCTATCGACTACTGCAAGTCGTATTAAAGCTGCTATTCGTAGTTTTTTTTAAATCATTCTAATTGAAAAAAAGGTCTTAAATTGTATCTTTATCGTTAATTATTGAGTGAAGCCACTTTTCACCAGCATATCTTTTTAAATGCTATTGGAAGTCTTCTAGATTTCTTTCTTTAAATATAAGCAAACTTTATATGGAAATTATATCTGAAAGACAATCTACTATTTATGATAAAAAAATGCTAAAAGTTTCTAGCTGTTAGATTCTAACCACCAGGTGATATTAATTGCTTAAAAATTTGACATTTGATTTTTCATTTTAAAAATTTTATTATCAGTAATAATCAGTTTATCATGGAATTATTATGAAACATAACTTTTCAAAGAATGAAACTTTTTTGACGCAAATAGATTTCATTTTCTTCACCTGTTTAGTTAATATATTTCTTTGTTGAAATAACAATTTGTTATTTTTTAAATTGGTTATAGACTTCCATGAAGAATCAGGAATATTATAAATAAATTACCTGGATATTTTTTTTAATTTATTTCAAAAGATATCTTTATGATATTCCTCTTATTTTATTCATTAGAACCAAATGCAATTTGTACATTTTCATTGGAATATATTTTCAAAGTTAAGATAAATTTTCCTTAAAATGTGAAGAAATTAGATTTGTTCACTAATGATTGGGTTCAATTTAAAATAATGATTAATTGAAAACCAGTATAACAAATCTAATGTATGTTCTTCTCTTGATGACTGGCTACTTATCTATCCATCACCATTCGTAGGAAAAGTAAAATCAATTTAGTCTCCACTTATTCATCAGCTCCCACGTAACTGGAGAATAATTAAAGCTCATTAGCAAAGTTGCTTTCCGAAGAAACAAAAAACTAAAATATATTCAACACCCTTCATAAGAAGAATTGGAAAAGAAATTAATGCTATCAGGATTTAAGTTATTCATGAAATCGTGTTCTATATATGTTTTGCAAAAAATATTAAGCTTATTATACTTTCTTGTCTTTTACAACTAAAGTGTTTAAAATAGTATTTAATTTGCATAATAAATCAGGTTGTTTATGATACTGATTGTTCTTTTATTACAGGATGTAAATAAATAAAAAGGATCCCTATTGCACAATTGAATTGCCTGCTTAAACCAGTCATTTTTATTTTTTTTAAAAGGAATGCCTTATATTTTTTTATTTATATTCTTAGTAAGTAAAAATATATTTAGATTTATTACGGATTAGTAATAATCTTGAGAATTTTTCGATATGGAAAAAAAGAAATGTATTTCAAGCAATACTTTTTTTAAAAAAATAGTTTTGATCATTTATGATTTCAAAATGATGCATTATTTAAATTTTAATTTACGATTAAGCTTAAAATACATAACATAAGCAAATTACAATAAATTCTATTTATTATAAAAATGAAATTCACTAAATTTTTATAGAAAACATTGATTGAAAATTGAAATTTGAATGAAAATATTTAGAAAAATGAAAATTTTATTGCATATACTATAATGATCACCTTAAGAGCAATATTTCCTTCGGAGAAGTTAAACATTCTAAAAAATGTATGAATAGTTATCTCTATATGATAGTATAATATATATAATGATACTAATTTTTACAAATGAAATTTGTAATCTTTATGAGACACTGAATGCATTATGAATCTACATAAAATAAGTAATAATAGTTAGTTTTATTTAATTGAAATACAGATAGAAGTAGAAAAAATAATTTTTAATATTAGTTATGATGCATTAAATTCTTCAGTGAAATAGTAATTGTATAATTTACGTAAGTAAATATTTGCAAAAATGATTTTATGAAGGAGTTTATAATTTGAACATATTTAGTTTATATAGACATTGTTTGAATTTGAACGCAATTCTGTACAAATCCAATTAAATCAATTTAAATTTATTAAAATTAATTTTTAAAATATTTTATCAGTTAAATTGATTTTAAAATTACTAATTTCTATAATAGCTTAACTTATAGCTTATTATTACAAAGGTGTTGCAGCACACTTTATCCTAAGCATCGATTACTGCTTTTAGGTGAAATGTTTCACAAATAATAGGTCGTGTTCATGTATTTCAAGGGAAGAAACTTCCAAATAACCAATTATTTACTTTATTAAGAAGAAATACAGTATCTACTTTACTTCGCTCTTATGTCAGTAAAATTGAATATGTTATACATAAATTTGAAAAGTATTTAATATTAATCAAAAATTAATAATTATTAATTAAAATGGGTACTGTTACAAAAAATAGTAATTTTAACCCATAGAACTTTTCTTTGAATTTAAGATTTTGCCGCTGATTTTTTTAAGCTGGATTTTAAAGTAGCAATGCTTATAACTTGGATAAGACAGTCTAATTTCAAGAAATTATTATATTTCTTTTGTGCATTTCAATATTAATTGTATGCATATCAATCAGTATGTTTAACAATAGTGCATTTAAGAAATTTTCACTATTGATCAGTCAATTCTAAAAATCCATATTTATATTAACTATTTACATTTGTTAATTAAGTTTGTATAAATATATACAAATATTATTTTTTCAGTTACTTTGAAATCTGTAATAAAAGTTTGTCTTTTATATACTTTTTTAAATTTAATTTTCATTAATGAAATTTTGAATTTTTGTTCATTAAATATTTTTCAATAATTTTTTATTTATTTTTTTATCTTGATTTTCAGTATTAATTATATTCTCGTGCAAAAATATGCTTAAAATGTTTAATACTTTTTAAAAAAATCAATTGTAAAAGTGCGTTTTTAAAAATATTCAAGAACTCTTTTAATTGTTAGTAGGACAATGTCAAATACTCTTTATGTTTAATATCTATATTTACGTTTGTTAACATTTATTGATATGTAGTATAATAAAATTTTTTCAATTCTTTATTTTTCTGTTTACAAAATATGCAATATCTTTTTTAATGAAAAGTCTACATAATTTTATATTATTAAATATCAGCAAATCAACATACAAAATTTTTTACTTTCTTTGATTTTTCTAATATTAGTGTTTTAACATTCGTGAATGGTAATATTAAAACAAATAATATGAAAACAATAGCATTAAAATATTTATTTTAGTGATATATATATATATATATATATATATATTTATGACTATAAATATATATATATATATATATATATATTTATTTTTTTTTAAGACATCAGCAACTAAGTCACTTGAATAATTACATGAGAATTAAAATAAAAAGCGAACAAATAAATAGTTCGTTTTCATGATATCAAAAGAAAAAAACATAAAATACTTTTCAGTAAAAACATCTTAAATTTTTTTTAGTTGAATTTCAGAAGATTCATTTTTTTTCAAAATCCTCAGCATTAAGTGACAGCTTTAATTTAAAAGCATGAAAACATCAAAGGAAAAAGTTTTCTGCGAATTAAATTTTTTTTCGGCATAAAGTCAATAAAAGTATCGTTTATATCCCCTTCCCTCTGAAATGATCCGTAAGAGCGGTAAATTAATTTGAATTTATCGATAGTTTTTGCTATGGAATAAAAAAAAATAATCCTATTCTGGAAAATAAAATATATTTTTTCTCCTTTTATAACAGCTCCTCAGAAAAGTAATATGAATGGAAGAAAAAATTCTTGAAGAAACAGCTGCGAAGACGATTTTTCCTCCTTTTTCGTTTCTATTTTGATTGCGAATTCTATCCAGCCAAGAAACTGATCAGTCCTTGCTTGCTCACGCAAATTTTAATATAGCGCCATCTGGTGACCAGTATCACGGAGGTTTGAAATCTAGAGAGAAAAGTTAATATTGTATTTTTATTCATCTGCTATGGAATAGAATAATGGTAATACATAGGCAGGAAACGATGGAAATAAATAGACAAGAAAGAAATACATTAAAATATAACTTGAACGGAGAAATTAAATTTGAAAGGAAAATAAATTTTATTTTCGTTGTTTTAGTGAATTATAGTTCACATTTACATTTTATTTCTGAAAATATTTTGGTAACATGATTGATATTTGTGCGTTGTTTGTGCAAAACATTTTTTTTTTGAATACTTCTTATCATAAATATTACTATATTATTTGAGCATTGTATGCTATATTTTTAACATAATTAATGAAATTTAATGGCGAAATTTATTTAGGGTATATGATAAGATTTCGATATTTTTTAAATTTTAATTTGAAATGTTACCAAAGAAAGTATATTAATTTTTAAAGCAAAAAAGCAAGATACAATTGTGTTATCTTTCTTATATATATATATATATATATATATATATATATATACATAAATGCAATGCTTATTGATAAGAATTAAACAATAGGTAAAATATTATTGGTAAGAAGTGATTAAATAAACAATAAAATTCCGGTTTAAATGTTTAAAAAATTATATGAGCTAAATTTGAAATATTGGAGGAAATAGGATATTCTTACTCTTATAGTCTTAAACTATATCGCCTTCTTAAACACGGATTGTTAGTTAAAAACTTTTTTGATATAAATTTTTAGAAAGAAAGTAGGCAGAATTCATGAAAAAGGGCAAAATTAGGTAAGCTTAATAACTATTTCACCGATATTCATGGATTAAACCAAATTCATTTGTATTGGTCAAGTAAAAGTCAGACTCAAACCTGAAATCTATCACTACAAATAAAATACTCTTATTATTAATCATTACTAAATACATGAAGGCTAAACGAAGGCAACTTTCGAACTTATTAATATTTTCTAATTATTATAGTTAAACAAAAATAACTATCTAAATAATTAGGCCATTAGTATCTCCCATTATTTTTTCAGTTTTTAAATAATAATAAGAAATGTTACTCAATATTACAATATATTTAATAAAATAAATTTTATAATTTTTTATTGTTCCAGTAAAAGAAAAGTGACTTTAAGTTATAATATTTTTTGTTATATTTTATTTCATATTATCATCTTATAAGGAAAGAAATTTTAAATTGTTTTTTAAAAAAATGTCGTTAAATAATTGCAAAGCAAATTTCGCTGGAAAATAAACTTGAAATTCATTAATAATTTATGCTGTGGTTCTATATACGTGTTATACCTGAACTATATTGATTTGAACATTTACTTTTCAGATTAAAATTATTAAATGCAGCGTAAGTATTGTAAATTTTGATAAATAAACTGTATTTCATTTATTTCATCAATGAAACATAATTATTTTTACAAGATATATTTATATTTAAATTGAAATTAATATATTTAACTGTAAATATGTTTTGCGAATTCTAAATTTATGTAATAGTTATATCAATTTACAAAATCTACATTGTTCAGAACTTACATTATTTATTTGGTTTTTCTTATATCTAATTTTACTCGAAAATCTTATTTAATTAATTTTAACTCGATCAATAATTTTAAATTTTTTGAGGGTCTTATTCCAAAAATGCCGAAGTATAATTTCAATAAATAGAAGGACTCAACTTAATCAAAAGGCCAATTTACATTGATTTTTATCCCACTACGAAATATTTTGTGAATAGGACAAAATCTACTCTTTAAGTAAATATCAAATCACTAAGCTGTCACCAAACAATCTCACCCGAAGATGTAGTTATATCTGCAAAACGAAGACTGGAACACAAAATGAATAACTTTCTGCAACGCATTCGAGACTGGGATTGCATAGTAAGACAATTTACGAAAATTAATTTAATTTAATAAAATGTAGGTTTCTAAATATTGTCCACAATTATAATATATGTTTTCTATTATTAAAATTTATTAAATAACTTCGGTTCATTGTGAGTGCCGTTTTATAAATTCAATTAATTTAAATTTATTGGCCGTATTAAAACATGGGTAATGAGCTTGATTAGGCAACAGGGCAAAATTACTGATCTATATTCAACTGGTTGTGATAGAACTCAGTCATTTTCCGCTTGGATTATATTCTGAATATACTTAAATGGTTAAAATTTCAAGCGTGCAGAAAATGTTTACCCCAAATTGGTTTTTACGATACAATACTCAAGAACTAAAAATTTTACATTATTGGTCTTTTACTTTTCTGTTCAAATTTTTTTCTTTTGAAATAGGTATACATGTTGTATACCTGTTTTAAGTAATATAAATAATATTCAAGATACTTTTTTAAATTATATTTTTGAACTTAATATAATATTTTTGAAATGATATTTTAAAATACAATTTCAAAAATATGTTAATATGTAATACACTTGAATAATCTATTTAAAATTATTTATTTGAATTATGAAAATTAATGTAATTCTAATAACTGTACAATTGTAATAATTTTACAATGCAAATTTGGATAAATGGAAAAGTGATAAATAAGTTTACAGAAAAATATTTTGATCAAATAAAAAATTTTCTCCCAATATATGCTTTAGAATATTTTCTATGTACTTAGAGAATTTGTCTCTTTTAATTTTCCATTTACTTTTTAATTTCTCAATTTTACGTTCTATGTATTTTTGTTATTTTCAAAATTTTATCACTTGCTTCAGATTTATAGGTGATTAAAATAAAACTGGGAAAAATTTATTTTTAGAGTTTATTAAAAGTTTAAAATTAGACTTATTTCTTACAAAATTTCATGGGTACTACCAATATGGTTATATTTATGAAATTTTATATTATTTTTACGGTGAGTGAAAAAAAAGTTGTCCTTTATCAGTATTGAAATTTAATATCTATTCCAAATAAAATAATATGAATCTGTGCATCAATATTTTCAGATAAATAACGCATTTATTTTAATTTTAATGAATTCCTCTTGAAATTAAAGTGTAATTTACAACAGGCTACTTGACTGTTTCGTATTATAATACATAGGGTCAACCACTTTTATCTGTGCACACGTTATTGTCAGAAATGTTTTTTAATTTCCTACTTAAATGTAATTTTTTCTGAAAATGATTCCATTCCTTTTCTTTATTATCTTATGTGAGTGAAACAATGTACAATACTTTTAATACACGCTTCATAATTTTCAGTAACTGCAGGAGAATCAGTACATATTATCAAGTATTCATATAAGTAGAAACCATATAGCATAGAAGTAACTATACTTTAAGTATTATTCGGTTAAAGCTCAGAGCAAAGTAAATTCAAATTTATACCCTAAGATTACCTCAAATCAAATGTAAGAACACGATAAAGAAATTCATTGTACTTTTTAAAATTCATTTTTCATATGAAAAAATATTTTTACTGTAAATTCAATTGTACTTACGTTTTGCTGAGTTTAGACTTTGAGATTAGAAATGTTATTTGATTAGTTACAAGTAAAAAAATTACGGTTTCGCGAGCAAATCCTTTTTCTCGGAACAAGATTATCTGAACGCGCAAATTCTATTCAGGAATAAATGTAATTCCTTATGTTTATTAGAAGAAACACATCTGCGAAAATAAATTTAATTTAGTCATTTGTTTCGAAGATAAAAATGATTTGTCATTTAATTTACATTTCTTTTTCACTTCGTTTCTCATTTCCTAAAGTTTTGGAACTGCTGTTCGATTTTGTTTCAGTATTTTCTGCAGATAAGAATACTGTTCAAAAGGAACTTTATCTTTATTCTTACCTTAATTTAATATTAAAGATTACTCCCTCTGGTGACGTGAATGCAAATCTATTGAAATGAATGATCATTAGAAAAAGTAATTGAGCGAAACTTTTAGCGTATGTTGCAAACTTTTAAATATTAATGCATTTTATCAAATGTTGCAAGAATGAAATCTTTTTCATTATTTATACTCAGGAAATAAAAGAATTACATTTAAAGGTATATTTAGACTAATATATTTTGTTTTCTTGAGGTAGTTTTTTTTAATTAATACTTGTTTATCAGTTATATTAAAAACTATTTTGAGAAAGCATTGGTAAAAATATTTTATTTATTGACTTTTAAAAATTATTTTTGTTATGAAATATTTTTTTGTAGTATTGGAAGTATTTTCGAAATATTTGTACCCTTTTTTAATATATAAAATTTTAGCACAAATTTTTTTCTATTTCTCTATCATTATATACTTTTATTTCTTTCAATATGGGCTGAAGAGTTTTATTAATTCATAAGCTTTTGTTACATAAAATTCATAAGCTTTTGTTACATTTTGTTACAAGCTTAACACATAAGCTTTTGTTTTTAAAATTGATAACTCAGATTTTTAAACATCCATTTTATATGTTAATATTTATAATACTGAATACCAATAGGAAAATAATGTATCAATCTCTCATTCTGGTAAAATCAACAAGAATTTCTAAAAAAGTCTATATCACCAATTCTATGATGTATACCATTATCTTGAGCTGTCAATATAAATATTTTATCCTACCACTTTATTATTAGTAAGATTGCAGAAATCATTATTAAAGTAATTTGTCTACATTCATGAAGATTATTCTGTTCTTAGATTGCACAATATTTTCTATAATATTAACTTCCTCCAGGAAGCATCGTGTAAACATATTGATAAGCTGTATGATAAACCATTTTAGTTCTTTGGGTAAAATATTTGCTTACTGTTGTATTGTGAATTTGTCATATTTTTGAAAATTAATAAATGTTTTTATTTAAAATAATATTGTCTAATTTTAAAAGAGATGATTTGTGTAAGTTTAAAATAGTTGTTTAAAATATATACTAGTAGAGCTTTTAAAATAAAGAAAACACATAGGATTTAGTAAACAACTAGTATGTATGATGTGGGCTAATACAACTTGGTTTTGTTTAGGAATCAATTCATACAAGAACTGAATGCTTAGACGGATATTAACTCCTTTTTCACTGAGATATTGCAAAAGTTCTGGGAGGTGAGCGGCTTCAATATGTCGGTTCTGTTTTGCTGTAAAATTGAGAATAATGATTCAATTACATTGAAGTCATGTGACTTTACGAGTCAAGATATATCTCTAACTTAATCCTCGCTTTCCTAACACCATGATTAAGGAAATCCCATCTTCTGCTGGAAAATTTCTTTATACTTCTCCTTAATGATCCGTTCTTTCAGGATTACGATTGGTCCAAAAACAACCACAACAGAGTTGCCTCCTTATCATGACAGATCTTGCTTGACAGATGAAAGACAAATATGATTAAACACTTGTGAGGAGTCCAACCATGCACCCAACCTGTTGTAGGAAGAAGTATGACAGAGACTATTCATCAGACCATATTTATTAATTCCATTTTTCATTTGATTAGATTTCGTGAATGATACCACAGTTGACGAACTTGGGTATTAATATCTGTGACACAGTATATATTTGTTTCATGAAAGTACTTGCTGACTGAGATCTGAGGCCACTTTCGCTGCAGTGTTTCACTTTTTAGTCATTACAATCCAGTTCAAGATTCATCCGTCTCCTTCACTGAGCTTCTCTTTCCTTCCACTATGTTATTTACGGAGCTTATCCTGCCCTTCTGTGTGTATGTTGCCATGACTTTAGACACCGTACCTCTGGAAACGCTTAAAGATTGGGGTGTTTTGATCACTTCTGCTCTAGACTTTAGCTACACAATTAGGCTTTTTTAAATACCTACAAAAAGACACATCTCCCTTCTGCAAGATTTCTTTGAAGATCCGGCAAGTCCGACATTTTTAAGCTTTTGATAAGAATACAGAAACTTAAAAAAACTTCAATAAAATCACCTCATATTACCAGGATGTATACATTTCTATAAATGAATTTGTTAGCTATTGTTATATTTTGATGCCTATGAAACGCATTAAAAACTATCATTTTTATTCATAGGTTTTTCTATTATTTTGATAATTACCTGCACAAAAGCACAAATATCACTTGAATTAGAAAGTTGTAAAAGGAAAATCAAATCATCAAATTCTGAATATTGAATGAAAACATTGTAAGAAATGTGTCATTTAGCGGGGCAAGTTGAATAATTAATTTCACCATTTCTTATGGCAGATTAAGTATTATCAGCTAAGAAAAATGGGATAATCTCAAAAATAATATTTAAGGCATAGAATTTGCATGCAAACAAAAAAAAGTTGAACAGAAAACATTAATGTAAGTTTTTAATAAATTAAAAAGTAATTAGAATTCTCAGATTTTTAATTAACTATTTCTTTTTTTATCTTGAAACTGTTTTCTTTTTCATTCTTTGATTTTACATTCAATTATTGATTTTTACCAAGTCTTATTTTTACCATTAATTACAGTAAAAAAAGGTAATAACAATACAAAAAAACAAATTATAGACACACTGAAAAAATAAATTTCGTTATTTTAAATAATATTAAAAAGTTTAAGTTATTTTATACCTTACATATCAATAACGTTATTTAATTTTATTATAATTTACAATACTTTATTTTCTTCAAAAATATAAAGGGTAGCAATTGAAGTTCTGTTATTTATTCGGAGAAAGTATATGAACAGGAAAAATTGTTTTACCATATTAAGAAATATAAAACTTTTATTTATATCATATTTCTGTTTGAAACTAAATCTGGGTTACAAACCAATAAAGTGTTTTCTCCATTTTTAACCTTCACTGTAAAAGTTTTACCTTATTACCTATTACTGTAAATATTACGGATTTCGTTATCTGCAAATATTTTTCACTAAATGTGTTTTCAACATTCTTGAATTTGCTGTGACTGTAAATCATAATACAATGCGTAAATAATAAATCATAATATTTTCTAACAATGCAAAATATTATGATTTAGAAATTTACAGAAACATTATAGGGATGCATATGTAATTTGTTTTGTAATTAAACTGTGAATATGAAAATATTCTTGAATATATTTAATACTCATCAACAAAACTTCATTATAATGTGTACACATATTATTTGAAATTTCAATTACATAGAAAGTTAAGTTCATCTTTATTTTGTTAATTTTTTTTTTCAAAATTCATCTAATAACTTTAAAACAGCAAAACTTTTTAAAACAAAATCATTTTGCATTTCCATTTAGTGTTGGAAACTTTATACTGTTTGAGTGTTTCATCAGTGTTTATTAGTTTAATTAAATAGTGGCGTAGCTCCATTAGTAGTGCAAAGTACATAAATATAGAACAGAAATGTGCCTCAATATGTCAATTTCCCGTCAATCATTGTCACATGAAGGTCTGTATTCGAACCTTTCCCTGCGTTATAGCGGAATGGGTAATGTTTGTTTCGTGACGTCACCGTCATGTGGTCTTGTCGTGGATTGCCTTAATGGATGGAACGCTTTGTTTATTACAGATCACTGAAAATGGAGAAATGTTCCTCGCAAACGCCGTTGCTGATGGTGGATCGTTAGTGACCAAACAAACGCAATCAATGCTGCCTGTTTGGCTTATATGGGGGATAGATTTGATCAATACTGTTCCACCATTAAGTCAGCTTAACTTAATCTGCTCGCCTAGATGTTTACCTCACTATTTTCTTTTGTGCTCGAGACAGCAAAATAAAAGCACCATTGTTAGCCATAATCAGAAACAATAAATTTGATATCTCTAGATTTCATTATTCATTATTTCATCAGACATATAAACATGTATATATAAAGGAAAGTATTTTTAAATTATTGTTACACCTTTCAAACACTAAATGTGATTAAATGTATTATAATTTAACAACAAAAACAAAAGAAAATAATAAAAATTTTTTTGTAAGTAACGATAATAAATATTTATAGTTTTCAGTAACTGAAAATAATTGTTAATACTGAAAATTTAGCACAAGAATTTTGTAAATTTTTCAAATTACAATGAATTTCTATACTATTTATAACATATCAAGACAGTAACTTTGTTAATTATTTTAGTTATGATACAAATGCAAGTAAATTTATAATTGAAAATTCAGATTTGTTTTTGACTACTTGTAATTATAAATATTTTCCTCAATAAATTATGCATCAAACCAAAGTGATAATAAAGATGAAAATTCCATCTTAATATAATTTCATGAATTTAAATTTAAATAATTTTTGTTAGAATAAATAATCACTTTTATCATAGTGACTTAAACCATTATACGATTAATTTATATTTTAATTTTTTTTTTGATGGGAAGCATGTATCTTGTATTAAGTTTTTGCTACTTCTGAAAGCAACATTGCTAATGAGCTGCAATTATTCTTTAATTAACTAGATGCCAATGAATAAGTGTGAGCAAAATTGATTTTATTATTCATAAGAACGAAAGAAAAAAGATGAGTTGTAAGGAGAAGAGCATGCTTTAGTTCTTATTTTTGCTACTTTGGTTTTTAAATAAACATCATTTCAAATTGAAGATGTTATTTAGTTAACAAGTATTCTCACGTTTTGGTTGAAACGAATCTCAACACGATATTAATGAGATAAAATTGGTAAAAAAATTTCTTTCAACTTCAGTTAAAATAAATTAATAATAATGAATGAAGTTTTATCATATTAAATAGCATCATTATTTATAAGCAAAATAAATATAAGAGTTTGATTTGAATTTGAATACATACCTTCAATAGTTAATTTAGTCTCTCTCTCTCTCTCTGTGTATGATTAACATTTTCTTTTAAATTTAAAATATTATATAACTAATTCATGAAAGGAAAGACTAAAAATTTGTATGAAATTTACTTCAAACTATACAAACAAATGGATGGCTGTTTACACTATAAATGATTTTTATACCTTTGCAAGCAAAAGTAAAATAATATCACACTTCAATAAAGTATACATCATACAAGGAAAAAAATTTAGGTATAGTTTAAAATATACATTTTTTTACCCTTAAAATCAATAACCTAGAACAAATTTGAAAAATTTGAATTTGTTTGGGAACAAATTTTGAAAAATTTCAGTGCTAAATTAAATAATTTTAAATTAATTTTATAGTAGAATCCGAATATGAAATAGACTTTTATATATAACTAATTAAGTTAATGTAATATTTATCAGTAATGAGTTAAGCAGAAAGAATATCGTACAAAATTGTAGAAACTTAAAAGTTTTTCTGTTTCTTTTCATTTAACAAACATAAATTTGTGATGATTTTAAATTATTTTGAATATTAGAAATTTTATATATTAATAATGACTTTTAATTGGTTTAAAATATGACATGAATCTCTAAAGATACAACGAATGTGTTCAAAATACAATAAAATGTGTTTTCCAATACGCTGAATTTCCCCGAAAGAGGGGCAAAAAATGTGAATCATCCTAAAAATGTAATCTTTAGATTTTTAGTAAAACTAAATTAATTCTTGTTAGTTTAACTTAAAAAAACTTTTAATATTTATTTTAAAAGTCACAGTTATAAAATTTTTTATTAAAATTTTTTTATTTATAGATAAGTTTACATTCATCAACTGTAGTATATTGCTACATAAGCAGAAAATAATTTTATAAACAAATTGATTTAAAGTGTTAGTATGCAATGTTTCAAGATAGTATATATAAATATTGGATCAATAGTCAAAAGTATGCTAGCTTTAAGCTTGAAATTTCCAATCGATTTTAAATATTTACTTGTCAGTGGCAAGAATTATACTTTAAAAACACAATTAAATTATATACCATTGTATTTTATTTCATTCATACATAAATATTAACTATATAATTTATTACAATAAATTTTTCGTGCACATATTTGACTGGAATAAATTTGACACTCACATGCGTTTGAAATAAACTTATAGTCTAAATCAAGGACATTAGGTTTTCAATTATTTTATCCAGTTTTTCTTTCAGCTTTCTTGTTGAGTGATGCTACAAATAATGCAGTAAATTCTTTACTGCACTTACGCTTTTACACTTGAATAAATTACTAAGGTGTTCAACTGTAATTTCCTATTACATCAGAGAGAAGATATAGTCTAAATAAAAACAATTCTAAAATATCTCATTCTCCTGCTCGACAAGAATTACGGCCTTGATCAATAAAACCAATTACTTTTTCTTCTAGCTGTACCACTCAGTTGCTCTTCGTTCCTTTATCCGCATATTATTGACTGAATTCTTTTTCTGGCCGCACATTCTGTCGTCAAGATAAAAAGGAGCATTGGAACCCTTTTTTTTATCACAAGATATATTTACACATTACTAGACTACTTTTTTTTCCTTTTATTTATTTTAAGAATTTCTTTCTTCGTAACTTTCGCCTAAATTTCCTTTATTTTCGGAGGTTATTGCCAGTTATTGTTTATATTGCTCCTATTTGGTAAGAACCTGAGAGTTTTGGGCTTGTTTTCACTTTTGGTTATTGTTATGTTTCTTACTTCTTCGCATTGTGTTTTATTTGAACTGCACAAAATTGAATTGTTATTATAAAAGATATTGGAAATAATATTGATACCTTTCACTTTTATTAGAAGCATATATGAGCGATAAGAAATGTGGTAAAAAAAAAGTAATATTTGAAAACCAAATTCAAATTGTCTACTTGTTTACTTTATCTTTTATTTTAGGAGATACATATTTTCTATGAAAAAAATTCAAAATAATATATATCACATTATTTTGTATTATTTTCATAATGTAACTATTAATGATACTTGAAATTTGTGAATTTCCTAATTGTGATTATTTTAATTAATGTAAATTGACTTTAAATTTTGTTTGTAATGGAAAATGCTAACGTTCATACAAAAGCAAGCAGCATTTTATTGGGGATACAGAAAAATATAAAATTAATTTCTTATTTCCGTTCAAGGGAGTTAAAATTTAAATGCATGATAAACGGTGAAAATTAAATATTGAAATTTTTTCAACTATCAGAAATAATTACATTCAATAATTTGTGATTTATCAATAATTTCATTGAGATTATTTATCAGTTGGCGTGGTATTCATTTCTAAAGAAAAGTTACTTCATGTTATAGTTAATTTTTCAAATTCATTTTAATGTAATTTTGATGTTTTTATTTATGGTATTTGTATTCAAAGATTTTTAATTTATAAGAGAGGACTATATAATACTATTACTATTTTTGTTAATAATATTATTTTTGATTCTAATAAATGAATCAGATATAGCTAAGCTTTTATGATATTAAAGTTTTCTGCTCAATTAAATTCGTTTCTGCAAATAAAAATGCCTAATTATTCCATTGGAAAATATCCTGGTTCTTTCTTAATTGTTATACGCTGATATAATCAAAGTTATGAACTTTTGAGTTTTAAGGATATTTTAACACTATAAGTTGTTAAAATATCCTTATTTAAGTATATCTTAGGATATCCTTATTATGTCTAAGGATATCTAACAATCTAATGTTTTCTAAGGTCTAAAGAAGATAAAACTTTTAATAACACATTAAATTACTAAAATGTACATTTGGGAATACGAAAATCCCGGAAGATAATTTAATTCCTGGTCACTAAAAACAGACTATGTTAGTCTTTTTTGTGTGATTGCTTTATAATAGTGTTGGTATAAATGCTTCCTTATACGAATATGAAATTAAAGCGTCAATAATTAAAAATTTTTACCAACATCATTATGTTTATAGCAATTGTGAGCTAATTAATATCTTTTTATAAAATAAAATATATCTGGTTAGATTACAGTGATTACGGTGATATTTATTCTGGCTTCACCATAAGAAGTTCCTTGATCTTGATTTTGCAATTTTGAGAAAAACATGATCTACATGTTCATGTTATGGTAGATAATGCTATTTTATAAGCTAAAACTAAACTATTATCGTACAGCGACAATAAAATGTAGAACTAAAGATTATTGTTGAACTTATTGTAAGCATCTCAAGTGGTTTTTCTCATACATTGCCAATGCGTCCCTGGGATTTTTATATATATTTATTACATGGAAAATATATTTTAAATATTCGATTTTATACTTTATTACTTATGAATTTTTATAAGAAGTTTATATTTTCATTTATCATCAATTAGGTATATTTGTTTGCTTCTTGAACTGGGAATTCAAGAATCATGTACTTCATGGAACTAAAAATACCATTACGGAAATCATAGGAAAGCATATAATACAATTATATTTGCATATCTTTTAAACTATTGTTAAATTTTACCGTCTATATATATTAACAATATTAAATAGAGCATAGTTTGAAATATTGAATGATAAAATATTTTCAGTTGTTCAATAATTAAGAGACATATGGTAATTCATACATCTTTTAAAATATGCGTTATAAATTACCACAGTTGAAATTTAAACAAATATTAACAATATAATAGATAAATAAGTAGAATATAAGAACAGATCTAAATAATAGACAACTAAACGCAGGGTTTTTTCACAAATTAAAGCTTACTTATTGTGATATTCAATCTTAATTTTTTGCTTACTTTTTATAAATCAGAAATCAATTAACCCAACTAGTAATTTAAAAAATATAATATTTTTTAATTGTTGATAATTAACTTAGACTTGAAAATACTTTGAACTTCAAAACCCAAATTGTTTGAAAATTAATAAAAAATAAATGACAAATAAGGATGAAATAAGTAATCATTCATAAATGTTTTGCTATATTATCAATCTTGAATAATATTCAGGGCAAATAAAACGATTTGGGGCAAGTTTTATGAATTATAATTAAAGTTGCACTCTTGACTCAGTTAACTATCTGGATAACTGACAAATAATTCATATCTCAATGATTGGCAATTTCCTTATTCGTCATGGGCTGAGATTCAATACATATTTATGGTTGAATTAATATATCATATGACGCAAGTTACTTTAAGTGTAAGTCAATCTCATACTTCTTTTGTACATTGGTTCTTCAAGAATTCATGTCCGAGGTGAGAATAAAACCATCGCCACAGACCGCCTCAGGGCGTTTCGATGGTTATCCATCATCTTTGACACAAGCGCTGGCCCATTGCGACAACTTTTCAACGCTTCTGGAAGGGAGTTCGGTTTCATCTTCAATCTTCCGTGCTGAGTTAAGTAGCTATTTGGCCATGAAAATATTGGTGATGTGGTTAATTTTGAGTTTCTCTTTATCTGAGTCGAAGAAGAATAGTTATATCTGAGTTACACTTTGAATTTTTGTTATAAGTTAGAAGTTTCTTTTGAAAATATTCTTTTACTAACAATGAAATATTTTTCAGGAAGTTTTTGTTGATAAATAGAATTGCCATAAAAAATATTTTGTGTGTTGAAGTTTTCATGAAGTTTGTAATTATTTAACCTTTAGGAATAAGAGACGATGCAAATTAAGTGGTTAAAATTTTAATTTATGCATCTTACATATTTTGTGTCAAAAGTAAATGCAACATAAACTAAAATTTTAGATAAAAAGAATGGGAATTTGTGGAGCTATATAAATTAAGTATTAAATATTTCTATGATATTTGAATTAAAATAAGTCTGGTTGTTTTTAATGAAGTGATATATAGAAAATTTAAATAATAACAAATTTTTAGTACCAAATTAATATATAAAATAAATTTGCAGCGATAACCGGAAATTTTAGATTTTTATCGATTGCTGAAATTAATAGTTGGGGAGTCATGATAAATTCTAAACCTTCGATGTAAACAAATAAACCCCATTACTACATCGAAAAATTTTAATTTATTAAAAAAATAAAGGAAATTGATATTTTAAATAATGGTGGAAGCAAAATATTGAATTTAACTTCTCTGATACTAGGCAATGAAAAATCTTTTAAAATTGCTTTTACATAAAAGTATACTAATGCATTAAATTATGAAAATAGTATTAAAAATAATATTTTCCATTGGAAAATCACGTAAAACATAACCTAGAAATAATTTTGAATATTAAAAATTAAGATTTTGTTGAAATTTATAATAATAAAGCTCACAGTTGTATAGTTTATATCCACAAAAATGAGAATGTAATTTCCCTAGATTAATAATAATAAGAATAATATTAAAGTCATTATTTATTACTTAATTTCAATAGAAATATTATCATTCCCACTTCCTATAACATTCTGTCATTTTGAACTTTTGAATTCCTAAACCAAAGAGACTTTTTATCAGGATGATATAAAATATATTTAAATTTTCCTTTATAAAATTTGAAGTACAATAGTTTGAAACTTGTAAAAAATTGGCATGTATTATCATTTAACTATTTACTTTTGAAGTAAATATATATCTCATTACTTTTTTCAAAATTTAAAAAAAAAAAAAAAAAGAATTATAGAGAAAAGCATAAACCTTATTCCTGTCACTTGTTTTGCTGATAGTTTTAAATAATAACCTTTTGTGTATTGTAAAACTACATTTAATTTGATTAGACTTAAAAATTCTGTTTTATTCTACAATATTTTAATTGAGGGAATAAACCTAATTTTTTAATTTTGCTCTTTAATTTAAATGCGAAAGTTTATTACTTTGTAAAAATGCAATAATTTTTTTTTTAATAAATAGAAATTATTTTAATTGAAATTCATTAAATGTGAGACAGAACTGAAAATAAATTGAAGCAAATCTGATTGTTTAAATTCTTAGATGAATAACGCAGAAAAACAATTTTAAATGAAAATCCATATCTATTTCAGAAGTCTTTCTAATAATTCAGGATATAGTTATATTGAAGAAAACACATAAAAAGATACCACTTCAATAATACAATATAAATTCGAATTATCCCTAAAGTAAAATTACATCCTAGCTTCATGGTTAAAACAGATACAGGATACATAAATATTCCTCAGCACCTAGGACTTCCGTAGAGAAATGTGCAAAATTCTTTCAGGCGTCGACTAAAATAACTTAAATTCCTTCAAGAGATTTACGTGTCTTGGAGCAATGGAAATACTCGTTGCGAATGCTAGAAAATGATTGAACGGCCAAAGGTAATTAAAGTTAGGGCAAGATACGCAGATACTTTCAGATGATCCATCAACTCGAGACTGAATCTTCTGAAAAGTATTTCTTTATAAAATTACCGGCTCCGGCGGAAGATCTTTTTATTTTCTTACAATGCGATTACATCAGTTTTCGTTAGATGGAAAGATAACACATTCCTGGAGAATTGCATTTTACAGAATAGGAAACTGAAAATCTTTAGGTGTTGTTTACAGGTTTCGCCAATGCATTTTCCTTGAATTGAGATCTTATTTTATAAAATGTACAAATCATTCTTTCCCTATAAAATTGCTCATTGTGTTTAGTTTCGTGTATTTTAACATTAAATTACTTTTCTTTATTTATATAGTATTATATACGAATACTTTTTAATGCATGTATTTAAATACAACATATTAAACTAGACATTTTATCAAAAAATATTTTATAAAACTTAATAATAGTTTCAACCAAAATATAAAAATATTTTTTAGTTAAATTAATATTAATACAATAATTATATTTTTGAAAATTAAATTTATAAATATATAGCTAAATTCAAGTTACTCCCTCTTATGTTTTTCTTTTTATAAATTTCTAATTGACTTTTATTACACTTTTTGAAGATTCAGGAAATATTTCTTTCAATAATATTTTTCAGCAAGTATTTATAATGAAAAAATTTTTTTAATATATTTGATTTAAAATTAAACGCAGATAAATACGATATTAAGATGATAACTAAAATGTGTGGATGGGATAACTAACGTATCAATGGTAAATTTATAATATAGTGTGAATTTACTGCTTCAATTGTAATCATTCATTATTTATACAAGGAAAATCGTAACACTAAGTATTGTATAAAGTGATTCTAAGTATTGTATTCTATCAATCATTTTCAAGTAAATTCATCATGTGTTTCATGAATCAATGGTTAAATTACGTATTTCGTGGAATAAGGGGCTTTAAATTCAATTTCAACCAAAGTTGAAAAATTTAAGATAGTTATTGCGTTTTCATTTTTTGCATGTAAAAAGACTATGTAAGGAGTTAAGAAATCTTCTGTGTTTCATTCAACAGATGGATAAGGTTTCTTTCTTCAAAATTTAATTGATGTAAAAAATGCCATATATATAATAGATTTTATCTTCCATTCCAGAGTTTATCTTTACTGTACAATATCATAAAATAAATAAAAAATAGAATGTTTCTTAAAATTAATCAAAATAAAATTTGACTAAATCCTTATGAGAATTTATTGCTTTTTTACTTTTGTTAAAGAAATAAATTTGATATTATACAAGCTCGAATAAATGTATGAAATCTTTCAAACTAAACAAAAATCGTGTTTCTGAATCTAAGAGCCAATTAATTTTTGAAAAGTTTAATAAATAATTTAAAATAAGTTGATGAGAAAAAAAAACGTACGACTATATTTACAATTTTCAATCAATGAATTATTAATTAGTAAAAAATAAATTGTCGAGGATTAACTGCTCATCTTTTCTTTTATACCATTGAAATTAAAATACTTTTCCCCTCTCAAATTCGATATCTGGTTACTTTTAAATACTAAGATTTAGTTGATATTTAATGTTATATTAAAAATATATTCTAATAAGTACAAAGCAATTCTTATCCCTGATAATTACATTTACTGAAAAATCTTTCCGGTTGTTAATGTTTGAGTAAACTTACTGCTTATTTTTACTTTTATAATCATAATTTATTTCTGAAATCAACTCAATAATTATTTAAGAATTAAAGCAAAGAAAATTATATCCGTCAATAATTTCCTTAGAAAACATGAGCTAATCTTTATTAATTAATGAAATAAAAAAATAGTTTTTTATATTAATTAACACTGCTCTTAATTATTTTTAATGAATAGAATAAAGTATTATAATTAATTTTAACAAAACAATTTATTATATTTTTCTTATATCAAAAAATTTTATAGTTGCAAAATAATTAACTTTAAAAATTTGTGGAGTTATACCTTCCTGCCGATTATTTTTTTGCAGATGTTTAATCTTTTTGATAAAATAAACTCTATAGAGTTTATTAATCTTAGTTATAACTAAGATTTTTACTTATTTTCATGATAAAATATGCTTTTATTACTTAAGATATTTTATGTTTTGTTTGAGCAAGACACTTTATTATTTTGTGAGCCATGCTTCATTTTGTAACTTTTATTGTGTTCAGTTAGATTAAAAGATATTTCTTGGGGATTATTAGACTTTGTTTTAAAATAATATTTATTTAGTATTTAACGCCGTAATCAAATGAAAGATATAAAAACTCAAAATTTTATTATTATGTTTGAAATCTTGAGATACTCTTGAGATAATCAAATATAGAATTCTGTTTTAGAAAAACTTTTTTAGAAAGCTATGCAAAGTTATTTTATTTTACTATGTATAATTTTTGCCTTATTTTAATTAGTTTTATTATTTTTTTTATCGAAAATACTTTTAATTGTGATATATATTTAATAATAGCTTGTTATAATAAAACTTATTAAGTATTGTGCAAATTGTGCATTATGTAAAAGTCTATTTTAATTTGACTGTTAACTCGTTAAAGCATTTTGTGAAAAAAATAGATAATAACATTATACCTGAGTTTTTCATTTCAAGTTCATTTCACAAGGAATTAAAAAAGTTTTCTTAATTGATTTTATTTGTAAAGAATCAACTTTGTAAGGAGATTGGTTCATTATTCAATTAGACAATTAAATTTCATTTTGTCTAAACTGAAATTTTTATGTATATTTATCAAATAAACTGAAAAAAACTGGTTAATAAATCAAAGAAATAAAATAATAAATTTATATTTTACAATAAAAAAAATTATAAATATTTCAGTGCTCATATCAAATGTTTTTCTTTCGTAAAATTAAAAAATAATTTCGGATAAATGCATTTATTGTAATTTTAAAATGTTTCTGTTAATAAACAAGAATTTATTTAAAGAATTAACAATGATAATATATTTTTCGTATCTAAGGTAAAAAAAAAAAAAAAAAAAAAAAAAAAAAAACAGAGTTTTTCCTATTCTTTAAATTCTTTAATAAATCTGAATAATTACATTAAGTAAAAGCAAAATGACGTTTAAAAAAATGCTATCGCCTCATAAAGATTTTAATTTTTTAGCGAAGGAATATTTTTCTTAGAGGATATCCTTTAATTGTTAAACAGGCGAGACGATTTTTTTCGTTTAAGATAAAAGACTGCTATCCGATTAACCACTCGTTTACTGTAATCCTTATGGCTAGGATAACTTCACTGCGAAGATAAGATTTTGATAAAATTTACGCCCTTCTAAAAAAAGAAGTTTTGTCTTTGGAAAAGTTAATTAAATTGCACGCTTTTCTACACTTTTTTGTTATTAGCTTGTAAGATAAATTAGAAAAAATTTCAGCCAAAGGGGGAAAAAAAGTAGACAATCATGAATGACATGCGCCAACTATAATAGACAGTTTCCTGTGACGTCAAATAATTTTTCTACTGGAAAAAAGAGGTCCATCATTATATTATTTCTTACTAAAGCTTTAGAGTAAAGAACTAAAGTAAATAAAAATTTATATATGCTGAAGTGAAAGTGTATCGCATTTTGGGACATTTCTGTATCAATGTCTAACTACAGATGGCGCTCCAGTGCAACTTAATTAAGTGTCACTTTTTGTATAAATTGATGGCATCTTTTCCAAAGAATGAGTGCAACATCTAGCTCGTTTAATATTTAAAAGACGATATATCTTATGTTAAGCCATATTTCATAAGTTTCCTTACATATTAAATTTCGCTTAATTATTTTAAAGCGGAGTTTTTTTTAAAAAAAACAAACAAGTGTAACATTCTTTTATTTGTAGTTAAATGCTTTATAATGAGAGTAATCTGAAAACATTTCTTTGAGGACAAAAAACTAGCGTTGTTTAAGTAATTTTAAAAGATACATATGTTAATTTGCTAACTTCATAAGCATTCTTTTAGCATATATGGCTCTAAATATTGTTGAAATATTTCAATATTTAGTTATATTTATAATGTACGTACCTTCTCACACACAGTATAGAATTTTATTTGGATTCTATAAAAAAGCCATTATTATATAAATCGAATACACTAGATATCTCGAGTGTGCATTTAATTTTGATTATTTTTGAAAGCGAAATAATATGGTAAAGTGGTTTTCCCTTTTGAGTAATATTTGATAATTTTCTCAACCACATATTTAATATTATGTTAATCTAAATTTATAAATTATCAAGTGTTGAAAAATATTTCAACTTACAGAAAATTATAGAAAGAACTAAAATGGTTTAATGTTTTTAATACTGATTTATTTTATTCCGAAGTGAAAAATAAAATAAACAAATAAGTTTTGTAAAAAAATAAATTTGTGAAGTGAGAGACAAAGAGAAAAAGAGAGAGAGAGAATGAAAGATTTTTAAACACAATATTTTACTGAACAATATATTTTTATTTATGATATGATAAGTATTAAGTTATTCACTGTTAAAAATAATGTTATTGGTGATTTTCATATAATAAATTTGAAATCACTTTCCTCTATTTTCAGTTTTTTATTAAGGAATCTAACAAAACACTTATTAATTAAACTTGCTATGATGTAATGAAAAAATTCTGTTCTACATAGTGTTATAGTCTAAAAATGAGTTAACAGAAAATTATTTTATATTTTTAAAAAATTAACATTTAAACTAATCAAGTCGTAGCTTTGGTTTTTAACATTTTGTACCATATATCTATTCTTAGGATGCTTATTATATTGAAAAATATCTTAAGACAAGATTAAATGACCGTAATCATATTTTCAACCCATCATTAGCCTTATAATTTAAATAAAGATAAATTTATCCCTATTTGTTTTGAAGATTAGGAATAACTGTGTAATATAACCATAGCAAAACAGATTTTAATTTATTGCATAAAGCATTATTAAATTCATTCAATATATTATTTTAAAAATACTTAATTGAATTATAACAATTAAATTAAAATAATTGAATTTAAAAGATTAATTAATAGGAAGAAAGATGTATATCAATTTCATCTTATATGAAAAATAAAAACTTTAGATTTATGAAATAAAATGATTTTTTTTTCAGTTATGATTTTAATAAACATCTAAAACTATTTTCTTCTGCAAACTTTTATTTTATTAAATCATTTATTTTCTTTATTCGAATCAGGATTCAAGAGAATCCTGAATTAATGCTCTCATACTTTATTAGCCAAAACTAGGGTCGCTTGGGAAATAAGTTCCTTGTTATTCTTCAGATAGTAAATTTGGTAGGAAGGAAAGATGGGGTTTAATCAAGCGAGAAAAAGAGGCTTCAACGAGAAAAGGGAAAACGCGTATTTATTTCTGAGAGCAAGGTAAAAAGTTCCGTTCCTTTACTTCATGCTATTGGAGTTAGAAGTCTTATGCACATTTATCTGAAATATTTAGTTAAATAAATATTAGATTGGAAGCAAACAAGTTGCTCAATATGCAGTTGATCAGGAATTAGATAGAAATATTAGACTTTTATTAGGGACCCCAGATGCTTTCAAAAAATAGTGTTGCTCAATTTATGCTTATTTAAGGCAATAAAATATTGCCTATAAAAAGAGTTATGATTCTCAGAAGTTTCGTATAGGTAGAAACAGTTTATTGTTTTAAAGTAACTCTCAATTAAAATTATTAGTTGTGTGTTTTATATAACTTTTTCTGTGTGTGATTCTTAAAATCAGATTTTTTATACATACGGAATTTTATATACTATCAACAACAAACATAATTTTCTTTGAATAATTAATTTTTCCTGTCAAATTTAGCAAACTTTTATTCTTTAAGGAAATCTCAAAAGAGACTATTATAAAAAAATTGCTTATAAAAATTACTTTTTCTTTGAAAGAAATGTTTTCTATAATCTAATAAGATTTGATATTATAAAAAGATTATTAATTATTAAATCATATTTAAAAAAAATATTAAAATTTATTTATAAAATTCTTCTCCCAAACTTTTAGTAAAAATAGTTATGTTAAAGTCTTTTGATTTCTGTAAAATATGATTGATAAATTTAATGAAAGAAATGAATAAAAACATTTGAATGTTTTTGTTTACAATTCGAAACTTACTAATTTAATTTTTCATGATTTTCAATGCTGAATATTACTTTTGTGACTATTTTCATCCGAAACAAAATGATTCCTATTTCTAAATAATCCTATAGAATGTCTAAGAAATTTTAGAAGTCTCTCGTATCTTTTTGATATTTTGATATTAATAATAAAATTAAAATAAAAACTCACTTTCTGTAAAAAAAAATGTTCTTTATAAAGCAAACATAATTAAAAAAAATGTGCAATATACTTTTGAAAATTCATTATTGAATCTATTAAGACAAAAGTTGAAACTTAGAGTTGAATAAAGATTTATTTGATAAGTATATGATAATTTGATATTTTAGTAATTTTTTACGTTAATAATTTCAATTATAATTAATAATTTTTAAATTACTGAAATTTGAATTGATTTAAATCGTTAAAAAGTAATTTTATGAGTGTTGTAACAATTTAAAGGAATTATTTAAATTTACTGATATTATATATATATAAAATCAATAATTCAAATGTAAATTTTAATAGATAGAATAGAAATTTTAATAGATTGATGAAAATTCATATGATAAAGCTAGTAGAATATTCATAAGATTTTTTTTTATTGTAAAATAATTGTGCAAAACTGTTTTCTATATTAATTGTAATTCTAATAAAACCTATTGTAATTGAATTACCGCAGTTTATTTTAATGAATATTTTTTTTATTCTAGAACTATTACACGCATGAGAAATAGTTATCAACAATTTAATAGAAAGCTCGACAGATATTTAAAGGATTCTTAATGTTTTTATTCAAGTATCTATTCCCAACATATAGAAAATATGAATCTCAGAAACTGATTCTTAGTTTTTAATTCTATTTATTTTAAAATATCAGGAAAACAGATATTTAATGATATGAAGTATGCTCTTTCATTGTGGTTTTATTAATTTTTAGCTAAACCAGTCATATTTGGTTTCATAATGCCTATACAGTTATTTAGAAATTTTGTTGATGAAAATTAGTTTAAGAAGCTTACATATATGAATATAATACCTAATTTAATATGTAAATTAATATTATTTGAATCACGAATGAAAAACCAAAAAAAAAAAAATGCACTGATTTGGAGAGAAGAGATGAAAGATTTGTTAAACAATAATGCATATTTAGTGTTTATAACTGTCAATATATTTCAATAATGGCACATATTCTCTACTTAACTCAAGAAAAATAAATGGTGCAAGCAATTAAAAATTTTTTGTAAGTCCTTGTATTATTAATAAAATTTGCAACAAAAAAACACAACAAAATTCTTTATACAATTTATAAATCCATAGCAATGATAAAAATCTTGAACCTTAGTAGTTAAGATTAGAATCATTGTTTCAATACAAGCTTGATAAGCTTAACTTAAATTTATTTCAATTTAGTTTGCTTCAATTTGCATTAAATTAATTAAAAGGGGATTTATTTTTTTATTTAGAACTTATGAGTTTTTCTAGGAATCTTTGTGATTGGAAAGTAAAGGGATATTCCTTATTTACAGATAAAGAAAAGAAGTTTTATACTTACAAACATTTATAAAAACTATTTAAGCACAATTCATAAACATAAAAAAAATAATTCCAAAAAATTTAAATTTAAATATATGGAACATTCTAATTTTAGAATTTAATATTTTCGATATTTTTACTTTTGAAAAAGTGAATATATGGAATAAGTCTTTTTATCCCATTTCATATCCTCAATCGTAAGAAGATGGGAACTCTTGCAAGATGTTCAATGACTTGCGCTTTCCAATATCCGAAAGAGAGAGATACTTTAGATATCGATAGTGCAGAGACGTCGATATTCCTTTTATCGATAACGTAACAAAAACTTCAAGATTTTTGAAGGATCGTTAGATGAAAGAAAAGCAGTGAAGGAAAAAAATAGAACTAAGAGAAAAACTATCTAGCGTCAGATGGCACAAAAGTACCAGCATGCCCCTGGTTGCTTAGCAACGGGCTCCAATCAGGCATTCCACTGAAAAAAAAGGGAATCCTTTTTCCCTTTTGCTAACTATGTTTGCTCAGAATTTATATGTAAGACGTCCCGATTAGGAGGAAAGAAATACAGTTTTTTCGCTTTCTTATTTTTGTATAAGATGATAATATGATGAGATAACTTCTTCCTATGAGGCTTCATTTACTTATTTCATCACCAGTGAGCCGGATGGAAAAACTGCGCATGGAACCATAAAGAATTGCCTAGAACAAATCTGCTCATTGTTTGTTAACAGAGATTCAAACAAGAAGCATCCCATTATCTGTAAAACAAAAGTGTGCCTTGGAAAAATTATTACTTCTATAGTGGATGTCAGAAATTAATAAATACTATTTTTAAAATCAGAAATTAAGTAATGCAAACTAATGCTTATTTATAATATGATAAGAAAGAAATCGTTGCTGAAGCATTTCAATAGTTATTTAATAATTATGATGATAGTATTAAACAACTATTGTTGAATTGATGCATTTAATGAATTCTATCACTTCAACAATATTCACTTACATTTTGTTTCTTTAAAATCTATTTTTTTGCTTTTATCTGAAGATAATGGTAATATATTTTAATATTTATAATTTTACTTTCGAGCGTATTTTCTTCCTTTATTAAATATGAAGTTAATTTGACTTGTCACTTTAGTTAGTGAGAACATTATTTTGCAGAAATAATTGGTTAAGTATATTGAAGTATAACTTTTTCTGCTTGTATCTAAAATGATATAAAGTAAAAAGTTATTTAAAAACTGTTTCACATCTTATTAAATTCTTATATAGAATCTTATCTCTCCCTCTGAAATTTACTCTAACAATAGTTCTATATCTTTAAATGAATTTTTATTATGGGCTTGCTTAGTTTTAATGGGTAATCTATCAAAAAACTGATTTAATAAATATGCCATACTTATTAATCTCTTGAACGTTGAAAATAATTTTTATAACTGAATTTCTATTAATTTTGTTTATTTATAATTTTCAAAAATCGTGTGATTACGCCATGCATTTTAACATTCTAATCACATAATTAGGTAGAAAATAACTTAAATAAAGCAAAATACATAACAATTGTAGTAACAGAAGGAAGTGATACAATTGAATAATGTAGAATATTTTTAAATAACTACAATTGCATTAAAATACAGTTTTTAAAAATTACTAAAAATATCTAGTTACACACACTGAGTTCTGTTTAATTAATTTATTTTCAAAATAATTTTAGGTTATATGCATTAATTTTACAATGCATTTTTAACACTTGTGAGGGTAACTAAACAAGAATTTTGATTTTTTACATATTATAATTGTAATCTCAATTCACATTATTTTGGAAGTTATTAAAAATTTACTGTTATCATAATTATTAAAATTAATAATTCCTCCTTATGATGATAGTGTAGTTAAACATTATTTTTGATTAGTTAAGTTCAATAAAATTTGACTTTACTGTGATATTGATAGAAATTTTTTAAATCAAAATGGCAGTAAATTATTTACTTATTGTTTGGCAAATGTACCCAATGTTAAAAAGATATATTAAAGTTAGCAATAAATCTTATAACTATTATAAAAATGAAAATATAAAGCTAGAATAGGAAGTTGGGGAGGAAATATAGCACATTGAAATGGGAAAATGGAACAAACATTAAAATATTTTAAGAAGCAATTTTTAACAACCGATGTATCATTGTACTTATTATGATTTGATGTCTTTTTTCTTCAAAACATTTATTTAGAATATGTTAATTGAAAGGTATAGTAAGATTTGTTAAGAGTTTTCGAATGACTTTTATATATAATGACTTCTTTAATGACTGAGTAATGAATATGACATGAGTAACTTTAATAAATGAACTAAAGTGCAATATACAATTTACAAAAAAATAATGTTTTTTATTATTATTACTATTTTTTGGCATAAAACATTAAATAATATTCATACATAAAACATTAAATTATATTAATTTTAATCTGAAATTAATTAACTTTGTAGGCTTTAAATGAAATTTAATTATTATAAAAAATGCACCATCATTTCTTCCTAAACGCAGTATACTCATTAACTTAAATCATGCTCTCTATATAATGATACAATGAAACTGTTACTTTATCATAATAAATTAAATAAATTTCAATAGTAAAATTTATTCAACATTAGAAAGAAATTTGTACTACAATGCAATTTCAATAATTTTATTTATGGCACTTTCACATTTTGTTATTAGGTAGAAAATCAGTGAAATCAAATTATAACATGCTGTTAAGGAAGTGGATTATTTACTCATATATAACTTTTAGTTTAGAATTTTAAGTTCTGTAATTCCATTATTTATTAGGATAATTTTCATTCAATGTTAAAAATCACAATATAACTAAGCCTAGAAGATTATTGCCTAATTAACCTTTAAAAATTCATATTAGTTCTTTTTTTTAATAAACGAGCTTTTAAATCCTTTTATTTTGTTAAAAGAATTAAAATCTTAACTATTATATATGAATTAATTAGTTTATGTGAAATTATGTTCTTTTTTATATTAAAAATGTTTCATATTTTTATATTAAAGGAAGGAAAAACATTCGATAAATTTAACTCAGGAGAAACAAATTTCTTTAATACGATTGCTAAAATCCTGTTTGAAATGCATTACCATACATTTACATAAATGTAGTCTGAAACTAGATTATACTTGATATTGTGGTGAATGTGTTTATACTTCTCAACAAAATACTCGAATTTTCAATTGCGCTAAGCATTTATCAGAAGATTATTTTAAGACTGAATTAGATAAGGCGAAAATAATAGAAATGCAAATTAAATTGATGCATCTCGAAGTTTAAACCCAATTCTAATGCACATAAATATCCGATAATGTTTTCTTAATGTTCACAAGAAGAAACAGAGTATAAAAAGTTTTAGTTCTTTTTATAAATTTAAGATATAAATTTTCTTAGTAAAAAATGTTTCAATAAAGTTATCGATATTCTTATCTTGATACTAATTTTTTTTTCTTATTTAAAATTGGTTTTAATAGTAAATAAATTTCACTTTACAACGAATTGGAGAAATAAACACTAAGCATTGTTTGTATATATATATATATATATATATATATATATACAGGGTGATCCAAAAGTCAGGACGAACTTTAAAAATGAATAATTCGAAAACGAATCAAGATACAAAGATGCGGTTTGCACCAAACTGATTAAAAAGAAACCGGGTTTTGTGTGGCAATGAAAAAAAAAATAGTTCTGTTGGCGACCAACAGATGGCGCTATAGTGTTTTATTGAACAAAAGATGATTTACAAATTAAAAAATGATTAATGAAGTCAGATTAATTACAGTTAATTAGTACCTACTACAGTAAATGTTCAATGTGCTGTCCATCATTCAGAAGTTAAGCTGTGAGACGAGTTCACAGCATTTAGTAGCATTTCTTGCGTTATGGCAGACACATTTTGGCGGATGGCATCTTTCTGTGTCTCTAGTGATGTCGGTTGGTCGCGGTACACTTTTGACTTCAAGAAGCCCCACAGCTAAAAGTCACAGGGTGTGAGATTGGGAGATCTTGGAGATCTGGAGGCTCCTGTCTGCCTCGAAACTTCTTGAGCACTGCACTCCCCATGTGCAGCAACCACCGACGTGGCTTGCACCGTCTGCTCCACTGTCGTGGCATCAGCAGCTGCTGTTGAGGGACGTCCACTTCTTTGACGTGACGCCAAAGAACCTGTAGCTTCAAATTTTTCTGACTTCAATTAATCTGACTTCATTAGTCATTTTTTCATTTGTAAATCATCTTTTGTTGCAATAAAACACTATAGCGCCATCTGTTGGTCGCCAACAGAACTATTTTTTTTTCATTGCCACACAAAACCCGGTTTCTTTTTCATCAGTTTGGTGCAAACCGCATCTTTGTATCTTGATTCGTTTTCGAATTATTCATTTTTAAAGTTCGTCCTGACTTTTGGATCACCCTGTATATATATATTTACACAGCTCAAAGATTTCTTGAAATTTTTCTAAGCTAAAATTAAATTTTATGCAGATATAATTTTGAGATCTAATTTATAGAATTTACATTGTAAGTTAAATGTTATTTAATATGTAATTATTTAATGTCTATAATTATAGAAATTGTTATTATATGTTTATTCCTAGATAGGGAAATTAACTATTATAATTTACTGATTTAATTTCTTTTTTTATGAATAATGAAAAATATTAATAAATACTGTAAATACTTTAATTCAAAATATTTACGTCTGAATAACTGTTGACTGTTTTTGAAAGAATAAAATTAAGTTGACATTTTTCAAAGACTGATTTTGAAAAATAATTGGCACATTTTTAACACTTGGAAAAT
This sequence comes from Latrodectus geometricus, assembly GCA_026290005.1. Lineage (NCBI taxonomy): Eukaryota > Metazoa > Arthropoda > Arachnida > Araneae > Theridiidae > Latrodectus > Latrodectus geometricus. The sequence goes on along the minus strand of JAPDSC010012389.1, from coordinate 38,446 downwards.
TACAAGATTATATTAACAGAAAAACAATTTAATAATATTTTTAATTAACCATTATTATACATTTTTTCATTCACTTTAAATTCCTAAAGGAAAATAATGTTTACATTTGAAATAATATTTAAATACTATTCTTAAACTAATTTTTTTCAGCAAATAATAGTTTAAACTGTAAATAAGAAGATTAAAAATTTTTTGTTGTAAAATCTTTTCATATGTTACGTATTGAAAGCACAAGTAAGTTATTTCAGAGTTATTAAAGTATGTGACTAATTAAATTATTTCAATCTTGAAACAACAATATTTTAAAAGCTAATATAATTAATAATATAGAATATTATTAAAAGGTCACATTTTAGTTATGATAATGCACTTTCAAGAAATGAATCACAAATGATATTTTCCATATATATATATATATATATATATATATACATTATTTTAATATAATATGAATAAATAAATAAGTTGCTATAAAACTTTTTCTATTGTTCTTTTAAGTATTATAGATCTTTATTTTGCGAATCAAAACATTAATATATACGTAAGAGAAGTTAATTACTCCATCAAAATCTGTTTTTTTATCCAAGTATTTCTCCGCCTCCTATACAATCTTAAGGAGAAAACACATCCATATCAGGCAAACAGGAAGTGTATATAACTTACAAAATGTCACACGCAGAGAGTCAATAATATTGTAATTCGATATGCAAATATTGAGAGTTAATGTCTTTACTCGGATGGTACTCTTTTTTTCCTCGCCAAATATTAAGATCCAGTTGGGTTGGAGTAAATGCCAATAAGAAAATGAGGCAATACATCATTGAGGAACGCCCACCGTCGTCATATGACCAGGACGTAATGCGACTAAGATGTTGATTTGATGAAATGGGTCGTTTTTATCAATAATACCCCTGTTTTAAATTAGTTTCATTACATCGAAAATAATTAATGGCTTAGGAGAGTAAACAGAATACAAATGTTTAGAAATCAAATTATGCAGGAATTAACTTTTCATAATATTCACACTTTATTAACTTCTAAATAACTGCGAATATAATTAATAAAGGGTATGCAAAATAAATAAATTAATTTCTTTTCTTGTTTCTTAATTTATTGCTGCATAATTATCATTCAAATCTAATAGAAATTTAATGAGCACTTTTTGTTAAATTTATAAATACCATTTACTGATGAATTTATGTCATTAATTTCTTAAAAATATCAAATTACCTTTTAACTAATTACAGTTTACTAATTTGATGTAATAAAAATTGCATTTGTGGTATATTAATTCAATTTCATTTGTAAATTCGTACATAAAGATTTCAAGCGAATTAATCATGTTCCTTTAAAAGGTTTGAAAAGTAACAAACTTAAATGGAAATAATGAATATGTTTAATTAGAGATATTAATTTTTCATTATTATTTTATATTCAGATGCTGGAGAAGTTACAATTAATTAATAATTTTTAGAATTATAAATACTTAAAAGTATATAAATTCTAATAAATTAAAACAGTTTTAAATTGAAAATTTTGCATTAATATAAATATTATATTAATTCGATACATTAGAATAGAATAACTGATACAAATTAAATTTTTTAAGTTTATTTCTTCACTATTAAAATTAAAGTTTAAAGTAAAAATGATGGATTTCATTATAAACAGTAATAATATTTTATCAAAACGTTTGGAAAAAATGAAGTTTTAGGTTATATTAAATTGAATTGATGACAAAATATTTAAATAGCTTCTTAAGTGCTTAAAAGTATTGTTTTAATTTATATTGTTTATATAATTTTTTATTGTTTTACTTAAGATTTTAACAATGACAATATTAAAAACTGTTTAATCACTAAAATATTGGTAATACTAAGAGATTAATTTAATGCTACTTGATTAGAAGGAGCTAAATAATTTTTTAATTACCGAGGCATTTCAATGTAAAATATATTTCAAATATAAAATAAACAAAACTATTAAATTTGAGCTTTTTAAGTTTCTTAGCCTCTAATTTTAAATGCGTAATAACAAAAAATTGTATCTCTTTCAGAATATAGTGCATATTTATGAGAAAATTAAATTTTTATTTAAATAATCATGTTGAGAAAATTATTTTTAAATGTTATGAATTTATTTAGAAAAAGTACTTTAATTACTTATACAAAATTTAGTGATATAAATAATTAATTTATAAAAATGATTAATAGAGTGACCAGTTATTTGATCTTTATTGATATTTAATTGCGATATATATTAAATGTGAATATTTTAAAACTAAATGGTTACAAATTAATCATTTACCAGAAATGCTTCAATATTTGATAAAATACTTTAAAACCAATCATTATTTTTAAAGAAGTTTATGACGAGTCGGAAAAGATATTTTTCATAACATTAGCCTTTTATATAGCTCTTTTCTTGTAATTTTAAATATATGTGTGTAGTTTCTTTCAGAATTTACTGCATGCTTCTAGAGCGCTTACTCGATATGAAACCTTCATCATAAAAAAGTTCTACCAAAAAAGTTATTATTTTAAATTATTCATAATTAACAACATTATTTAGTTTTCATTACATTAATCATCAATAAAATTCCAAAAAAACTATTTATTTATTTTAAACGTAGTTCTTGATATTTTAAAATTAAAATATAATTTCGATATTTCTTAAATTAATATCAGAACCATAAAAATGTACATGAAAACAATTTTATTTCATACGATTTATGTTCATAGTAAAAATGCATTAGTGGTTCTTGCATTTTTACTATGAACCAAAAGTGATTCTTGGTTAACCAAAAGTGATTCTTGGTTTTTTTTTCGTTATTAAAATTAATAAATATTTAGAAACAAACAACAGTTAAAAAGTAATTCAATAACATAAATAACTTTAATTTAAAATATACTTGTTTCTCGCTTTAGGAGTATTTTAAAACTTCATTTCAAGTTATAACTCTGTACATCAAAAGTTCCTACACAATTAAACAATTATTTTTAGGAAAAGTTTAAACAGTTATTCTTTTAAAAATTAGCCAACTTCGACTTGATAAATAATTAAAAAAAATTATCTCAAAATATTTCATATCCTTTAATTTATTTTAATTGTATTATATGAAATTTAATTACTTTTTTATTTTTTAACAATTAAATAAAAGATTTTAAATTCATCATTGCAATGTTTCATGAGTTTATTAATAATTTTTACATAGATCTATTTATGATTTTTTTTAATTTACGAAATTAGAATTTGATTAAAGTTTCCCATATTTGCCATTTAAATTTAGGAAATGATTGTTTGATTTTTTTTATATTAAAGTAATTGAAGTATGCTATCATCAATTAAATTTCAATAATTGCTTTTAAATTAATATTAGTTAATATTAATGAAATGCGAAATTAAATATTAATGTCATTTTATGAAGCAGTAAATATTTTAAACTACAAACATTTATTTTGTAAATTAATTTAATTTAGCTGGAAAAGTAATTTTTAAATCATATGAAAAATATTTGTTTTGACTTATCATATGATTTTCGTACACACATTGCTTTTTTTAGAAAATTAAAAAAAAAAAAATTAACTTTTAAGAAAGAAAATTAATTTAGTTATCACAATCCATACTAGATCACCAATGAGACTGATTATAAGATTTACATTAAACTGAGGCATATAATTAATTTATACAGAATTAATTAATTTGAAAGACATTAACCAAGATTTGCTTATAAAAATATAAATTAATGCAACTCTATTTATTTTTCTATGTTGTTTTTATGATATTTTTGTTTAAATAAATAATTATAAAATTTTACTCAGTAAAACATAATTTATTAATTTTTCGACTGGAAACAAAAAAAATAAATACATAAATTGTTTAATATCATCTTTTTTATTTTTATTTCAGCACTATATCTTGGTGTTAAAAAATAACTAACTATTATGTGCTGACATACACTATTATATATTTTAAGGTAACTCACAAACTATTCGTGGGCTAAATATTAAAAATTTTATATTTTAAAATTCTTTGTATTAATTATAAACAAGAATGTTATGTTTTGCGATTAGCTTTTATCAATCGTGAATTTCCCAAATCTATAATTGTTTCAGGATTACTAAGTTGATTTAGTTTTTTTAATAAGTCTTCAAAAATATCTCGATTTTCATTAACCTGAATTATATATACATATAGATAATCTCCATCAGTGAATAATTTTGCTGATAAATAATTTTAACATATGATTTTATGTCACTTTAGCATTTAGTGAATTTATTTACTTAAACTTAATATTTTGTTCCCTTTCCTTTGAAATTGATTAAATCAGAAACGAATATTTTGTAAATTAATTTATTTCAAAATGACAAATTATGTATTGACTGAATAATTTTATACTTTTTCATATGATTTTTATTTACTTAATTTCCTTATTAAACATTGCATTTTTTAATGTTTCTGTTCATTTAATTTAATTGTTAACTAAATCATATAATAAAAAATGCTAAATTTATACACATACCAACAATTATTAAAAATTTATAAAATATTACTAGAATATTATTTCCTCAAAATCGTGCTAAATTTATACATATATAAAATTCTTCTTTATTTGTAAATAAATTTTGTATAGTAACATTTTATCATTTTAAATTACCTTAATTTAAAATGATGTTAAGATACCATTACTTCAAATATATGTCATTCATTCTATCTCTTAAAGCTATCACTGAATTATATGTGGAAAATTGGTAAGAATATTTTATAATAAAAACTTACCACATCAATCAGCTGTGAAAGCTTTAGTCCTAGTTTGACAGTTAAAGTGTCACTGTTGTTTACGACGGGACGTATGAGTCGGTTGTAGCTGCTCATAAGATCATCATACAATCTCTTGGCGTCAGGATTGGCTGCTATTACTGTTGCATACAAACAAAAGATGAAAAATTCTAATTTTTTCAAGCAAAAAAATGTTTGAATTACATAAATATTCCGCATTTTTAGACAGAAAACTCTAGGCAAAGGTACCAGTGCTCTCTACAGTTACCAGAAACTACAAGCGGCCATGATCGATTTTCGAGGAACAGGGAAAACTACTATTTAATTAATGTGAATTACATTTAATATGAAGGTGTGTTATGGAATTTCAACGACGCTAGTGGAGCATTCCGTTGTTTCAATTTCATGCTTCCTTCGTAAAGCGACGGCCATTATTGTGGCGATGCTTACGCCATCTAGCGGCGCAGGAGAAATCCGGGAAAGAATAACGGAAATAAATTTCGGGAAATGATTTCTACATTAAGCAGACCGGAAACATAAGTTCTGCTAAAAATTGATAGTTTTACGACGTTTCGGGAGTTTACGAGCAAAATACCGTCGCACAAAGTACTTTGAAGAGGATTGTAATAAATTTATCTGGAGTTCAAAACTGAAAATTCTGCTTAATAGAATATCAGCTCTGAAAAAAGCTAAACTAGCTTTGTAATCAAAATTGAATAGTTTCTGGTGTATTTAAATGTGATATATATTGGAAATTTTTCTTTAAAAATATTTAAATTCTACGTCAAAAAACGAATGCTTCATTTTTATTATAGTAATTACTGTCCATTCTAGTATTTATTTTCACAGATTATTTATTATAATGAAAAATTCAATTTAAAAGTGTAATATTTAATTTAATAAATTGAATATGAAGAATTACGCATTTTATTAAATTATATGTTAATATTTAATGAATTTTATGAACAATATTTTTTCCAATTAACTATTAAATAATTTTTATAAAAAAATTAAATAAAAAATGTTTTTATTTAATGCAGGTTTTTTATTTATACTATGTTAGGTAATTTCATTTTCATTATGAATGATAATGAAACGAGAAAAACATGCATAATCATTAATTTTGTTAGTTTTGAGCAAAAATATTTAAGAAACCCATTAAGTAACAATAAAATAACATCGACATCATATTTTACTTACATTTTAAGTGCTACTTATATATTTCTATCTTCTATATTTTCTATGGCATTTAAATATTTTATAACCATGAAATTAAGTTGTTAGTCATATGTTTTTAATTTTACTTTGTTATTTTTTTAATTTATTTAATAAGCATATTTTCATTCTATAGAGTAAAGTTTAGAAAAAATGACCTATGATCATCTATATAAAACAATGCTATTTTCCCTATTTTAATTAAATTAGAAAAATATTTTTTTTAGCATCTGTGATCTGAAATTATTGTTAGAATTCTTTTTTAATCCTTTATACTTTTAAAATTAATTTAAATGTATTTTAGGAAATAATTAATGTTTGTTTTCAAAAGACCATCTAGCAAAAAAGGTGATTTTGATAATTTAAATGATATTCCTGATCTGTATCTTTTGTTTATGTTTGAATTAAAGAAATTGAAATTTTGCTATTCAAGTTAATAATTTTTAGACTGTTTAGCAAATCTTTATAAATATACAAAGAAAACATTTATTATTATATTTATACAAATATTTTTACTATAGCTATATTGTTATTATATTTATGATAATAAATATTTATAACTCTTTATTTTTATTATTTATTTTTTGTGTAAGAAAAAATGATTAATAAGTATCAGAAAATAATGTATTTTAAAAGTTTTCTATAAATTAATATTAAATAACTTTAATATTAAATTTAATAATGAAAAAAAAAGTTATTCTGTTGAATTTAAAAATCTTGTAAGCTAGGTCAGTCATAATAAAAAACATTTTTAAGAATTTTTATATGAATGCAAAAATAATACTTTAAACATGTTATTTGAACAGAATTTAAAAACAAATGAAACAAGAAAAAGTATGGAATTTGAAATATTTCTTTAGAAACACAACAAAATAATTTTTACAAACAAGTTCTGGCATTTGCAAACTGTGTAATATATTATTCACTTCTGTTTTTTTATTACTCTTAACATCATATTTACTTAAAGTATTTTCTTTATTTCGTTATAAATTTCATCGTATACTTAACGAATATTGTACTAATTAATCATACAAAAATTTTTAGAAATTGATTTCTTTAAACTTGATTTTATTCGCAATTATTAATTCAGAAATTAAAATTTTAGTATAATCCATGAAATTAAAAGTTTTTTTTTAAAATCAGAGTTTTTTTTTAAAGTTTCATTTGCATATTTAACTTATTCGTTGCGAAGAAAGAGATTTTAATTCGTTACAAACAAGTTGGAATAGTTTACAACCAGCAAAGTGAAGATTTCATAAAACGAAAAAGTGAGAAGTGATTTTGCATTGAATAACTTATTATATCTAAAGTTGCCTCACAAAATTAACTTTTTGTATACAAAAATATCGATATTAAGATTTAGGCTTTTTTAAAATTACTTTAACAAGGAATAGTTCCAAATACCTTGAGTATAAAATAAATTAAACTACATTTGAATGAAGAGATAGCTTTAAAGTTTTCGTATATTTCGCATACATTTTATTTGTCTATAACTTAATTTGCAAATGATTAAATAGAAAAATTACGAATATAAGTTTCATAAAGTATTTAAAAGTTCTTAAGAATTTAATGCAGGAAGCTTTTCTTTGAATTTTTAAGTATAACTGCTTAATACAGTTATATTATGGATTAAAAGCATATCAAAATATAAAAGTGAATTTAAAATATCAAATGCGGACATTTTTATAAATTATAATATTTATAGTTACATAAATTTTGATGTTTTATCTTTAATTTTGAATCTGTCTTAAAATGATAAAAACTAACACTGCCACACAAAAAATTGTGATGTAAATAACAGCTACATAAAAAAATACTTTAATTTTGCATAAAATAAATTATAAATAAGTTCCATTTTGCTTTTTTTATAAAATGATAAGAAGCACAATTTTACTTTATTTGTTAGATTTTCAGTGCATCTAATTCTTTATTATTATAAAATGACATTTTTAAAATACATGATTTTTTTTCGCATTATATTAATAATCGAAAAACAGATTTAAATTGATAAGTAATTTTCAAATGCTACTTTTATCTACTGACGCAAAATTCTTTAATTGCACATTTCACTTTTTTGTTTTGCAAGTTGCTTTCTGAAATGAAATGTCAATTATAGCAAAAACTTCACTTCCCACAACTTTTTCTTACATTCTGCTTATAATGAAAGGAAGCAGACTTTTAAAACATGTAAATTCCATTTCCATTAGCTTCCATCGTTAAACAGATGAAAATTTTAATTGGAAGAGGGAAGATTTAAATGGCTGAAATATAAATGCCGAACTAATTTCTGAAAAAAAAATGTTAAAAGGACGAATTTGCTTCCCAAGAGATGTCAAAATTTATTTAGCGGAAAATACTAAATCAAACTATTTCTTTCACTTGATGGAGTTTACAATTTCGATTCACATTTTATTCATCGATAAATTAATCTTTTGATCTTCGATTTTGTTGAACACTGAATATTTTAATAAACGGTTTTAACATTTAAATAACTTAAGCTTTGAGATCATTTAGAATTTTTATTTGATATAATGTTTTTCACCTTCTTAAGTGAAGCTTTTATTTTCTGCACTTTATTTAGTAATTGAAAAGCATTCTGAGTTATTTAATTTCAAAATATCAAATGAAAAAATTAGATGAAAATTTTTTAATGATATTTTTAACATCTTTAATAAAGTTTTTAACATCTTTTTAAATTTAAAAGGTCTGAAAAATGAATAAATTCATAAATGGTTTAAATTTGCTCTAAACTGTAAAATAATTGCAAAACTAAAAAAAGTACTTAAATTTGATTTTTAGAAAAATGTACAAAACAATATTTGATTTATTGATATTTTGATTAAAAAATAGACCTATTAAAAATTGAAAAAATGGACAACTTAAAACACATATTTAAAACAGTTTTAACTTTTGATATATATAAGAAATATACACACAAGACATCAAAATAAATTTAAAATAAAAATTAAAATTAAATAATATAACTAGACCCTATTTAGTAAATATTACACAATTTATATCAATTTATTTAAAAATCTATTTAATAGAGTTTTAAAAACTCCCAATATACTTTTATTAATGATATATGGATGTTTGCTAAATCGTTTAACTCCAGCTTAGAATTAAAAAAAAGTTGAAAACTAAAAAACTGTATCCAGCATATATTTAGAGCAAATTTAAATTATAAAAAGAATTAATATCACTAAAACAATAGGTATATAATGCAAAAAGAGTTAATCTTAAGACGCATTTATTAACGTTTTAACATTTTTCTGAACTCTTTCTTCTATGGAGTTAATCGATTTGGCAATTGAAGCACATTCATATATAAATAGCAATAAAAATGGAAGTATTTTAGAAATTGCTTTTCGTACTTAATAGCAACATTTTAAAATTGTTTTCCGTTATTATAAACAGTTTAATTTATTTGTAATTGGACGTAACTATGCGAATAATTAGAGTATATTTTTAAGTATATTTTTTTATCTTTAATAAAATTAATCTATAGTTTTGCAACATAAATAAAAAAAATAATATAAAACGAAAGAACAGCTACTTTTCTTTCTTTTTTAAGCTATTTAACTAACATTGTTTTAATTAAAAAAGACAAAATGTTTTTGTCTATATAAATTTTAATTTTTTTTAATATTTCATTTAACTTTTGCCACATAATTATTAATTTATTTCAGTTCAATTAATGAATTAATGGCTGTATAGGCATAAAAACTAAATTTGTATTAATAATTTATTGGGAATGTATTTTTTATTGTAAATTTCCAAGCGCGTTTAAAGTATTATACATTATTCAAACTTATTTTAAATGTGAGCAAAATATTAGATTGTTCAAATTTTGAATATTAATTAATATATTATACATAAAATCATAAAATACACTGCGTGAGGTTACGAAATTTCTAAAAAAATACTGTTAATTTTTTTAATTTTATGAGCAAAAAAAATTGTTAATTAAGCCGACTAGTATTATATGAAGCCTGTATTAAATGATGCGAATAAATTTATTATGTATATCGCATTTCAACAGCACTTTAATTAAAATTAGAACAAAAAATGAAATGAATAAATAAAAAGCTCATTTTTTTATTATATTTTTTAAAAATTGTTTTAACTTTGGTTTTTCTGAACGTCAACAGTATTCCCAAAAGGGTATGCTGTTACTCCTTTAAAGTTAAACGAAAATGTAAGATAATGACAATTTTTTTCTTGAAGCGAAGAAGCCTAAAGGCTTCGGATTTCCTTTAAATTAGCTAATATGCTGTAGAGAGAATATTTAAAAGATACTTTTTTTCATAAAACTCTGGATATGTGCTAAATAAATTATGCGAAAATTTTTCTTTTAAATTTCGCATAACTCACTTAAAAACCCATTACTGACTGAATTTAATAGAGTTAAAAAATTCTAGTTTGAGATAAGTGTAAAAAAAAAATTAAAGTATAGTTATGAGAAATAATTTGTGATACATTATTGTTAAATTTGTTTTCATTTTATCATTGTGTCGCGAATTCTTAAAGGAAATTTAGCAATATACAAATATTTAATATTCTGATTTATAAACGTAGTCATTAAATTATTGATACATTTCAAAAATGTAAAAATATGCAAATATAAATCAGATAAATGACAATTGTCTTAAAGCGCTTACTATTTTATTGTTCAGCGAAAATAAAAGTAATTTTTTAACAGCATTTTAATTAAGTGCCACTTACTAAGATCTTAAATTCATAATTAAATTATATATATATATAAAGCTGTGAATCTTTATCTTTAATGTTTAAAGAATAAATGCTCTTTTTTAAAGGATCAGGTATTTTATTATTGAAATGAATGTAATAAATTATATCTTGTAAAATTAATAGTAATAGGTTTGCAGGAAAGTATCATCATTAAATACCAATTATTAATTGTTAAATAATCAATTGTTTAATATTTTTAGCAAAATCTTCGTTCTCAAATTTAATTTTAATTGACATAAAGTGTTTATGATTACTCTTTCTTAATATTAGAAGTAACAAAAAAAGATTACTTTCTGAGATCTAAATATTTTATTCTTTATATTTAGTTACGGTTATCAACTGCGAAATTTTTTGCATTATTATTACATAAATAATATTTTTGTTATTGCATTCAGCAATAAAATATTTGTCTTAAATGCAAAACTCATGTTGCATAATTCTGATTTGAGTTGTTGGTATTGCTATTTTTTCAGAGAGAAATGAATTTGTATTTTGATGTCACAAATTGTTTAGTTGGAAGAATAAATTAACAAACGCAAGAGCAAAATGTATTTATTTATATATTTGAAAAACTAAACAATCCATTTCGTGTAAATTATGTATTACTTTCCATAATACTGTTTTTCTTATAGATAATTATAATTTCTTCATAGAAAGTACCATTATTAAGTTCTTAGGAATGTATAAGCAAATGAATATATTTACGAAATTGTAATTATATTTTGTAAAAAACAAACTTAGTTTAAGTATTACTGTTAATATAAAATAATTTTTTTCTTTTAGGTAAGAATATTATAATAGTATAAAAGTCATGCTTTCCAAGAAATTCATATTAAATGTTATTTTTATCTTTTAAAACTGATAATCGAAAAATTATTAAAATCTATTAAAAAATTAGTTTTTGATTTTAGCAGATAAAACACTATTTTAAAACCATCAATTATTTTATAAATATCTGAAAAAAATTCAAAAAGAATTCTAATTTTTTATTCACGCAAGTGTTGCTTGCTCATTTATAAGAACTCTGCAACTATGAAGAATAAAATATTTTGAGCTGTTTTTGCCAATTATTGTTTTCTGGAAATCTAAGAGAAAGTTTGCTATTAAAATGTGCAAAAAATCTTAAGCTATTTTTTCAAACTTTTATTTTAAAATGATAGTAAACTCATATTGTTAAAAAAGTATTCTTATTATTTTCTTACTTCAAATACAAAAATTTGTATGCCATCCAACTTAAAAACTAGCTTTATAATAAATTCTTTTATTATGATAAATTTCCCTCGATATTAAAAATACGTAATACCTTTATAAAAATACATATACTAAAACGAAAAAATATGCATTAAATTCACGTAAAAATTGTCAGAAAACGATGGAGGAAAAGTAAAAAACTTTAAATGATACTTAAGGAAATTTTCTTGGAAGCAATAGAAGCCAAAACTAAGCGACAAAAATTTGTTGTCGGTGGAAAATACCCCAAGTATGAAATAAGCAGGAAAAAAAAAATTCTGTAAACTACGTTGCTTTCTTTACGAACGGAACATTCCAAGTTACCGTTGGGAGTTGCAATGTAAAATAATAAAAATAGGGAAAAAACGGAAACAAAAGGGAATGGAAAAAGAAAAAGGGAAAAATAGATGTGCAGAAAAACTGACAACATTTATTTTTCAGAAAAAAATAACAAAACAGAAAGAAATTGGAGGAGAATAAACCGTAGCAATTCTGTGCTCGTTTCTTCTCTTCTTATAGTGTATATTTTTAAAACGTCAAAAAATAGAAAAAGGGGGAAACAACTTTCAAAATGTCTCGACTGTGCCTTTATTCCTTAAACTTTAGGGATTAGGAACTTCTTTTGAAAGAAAAAAAGTGATTTCGAGAAAAGGGAATCCTAAGACTGATTTGTCAAAAATAACTTATTGAAATTTTCTTGAAATACCCGAGCAGTTAAAAGAAAAAAATCTTTTTAAAAGTCTTCACTTGTTATAAGAAATAAAGTGAAATAAAAATTTTAAGTGACATTTTTTAAGAAAATTGCTGTGAGAAATTTTATTTAGTTTGAGAGAGTTGAACTTTGGCCTGATTTATTCACGCTGAAAGCTGCATTACAAAATTTTAGAGTGTCTGACAACATTAAGTGCAAAAATAATATTTACTTTATGTTAAAATACACAGTTTCACTGCGTAAATGCCTTAGTTTAAGATGTTTGCAATTGTTGATGGAATTCAACACAGAATTTGAAATCCTTTAATGGGATTATTGCTAACTGTTACCATTTTTGTGTTTACAAATACAATTTAATAAAAGTTTCTATTATTTTATGCACTTTATACTTAAACTTTATTTTATTTAGATAAACAAGCACAATGCTAAACATTTCTTCTATTGGTAAAACAAAAATATGTGTTACCATGTCTTTATTATACTATTCCACACTTTTCAGTGGATTGGAAGGAAATATATATTTTAAATCTATCTATACCTAAATATATATATATAT
>JAPDSC010012389.1:0-20202 GCA_026290005.1 Latrodectus geometricus | reverse complement strand
GAAATATTAGTAAAAAATAAACTGTGTTAAATACAATACGAAAATTTAGTATATTATTTCTGCTTTTTAATATTTCTAGATAAATGAAAAATATAAGTATTTTATGTTATTATTGTTAAATTTATTTTCTCACAGTTAGTTTTATTCTAATAAACTGGAAAACATCAGAATGTAATTATGAAAACAAAAAATTCCTATTTTTTTATCTGTAACTTTTATTTGACAAAATAAATTAAAATAATAATATACATACATCATAAACAGTGAAAATAGCTGGAAGATTTACATGAAATTGTAAATAATTTAAATTTATTTATAAGCAGGCATTAAAATTTTGATTGGCATGCACTTATTTCCTGGCCCATTATATTCTGAGCATGTGTATTGATGCCGGCATAAAAGTTGAGTTCATTCAACAATTTACATAAAGTTGGCCGCGCACTTTATAACTTTTCCATGTAACCGATTTTGAAGAGCTTAAAGTGGTTGTAAACATTTCCATTTCGGAATATTTCTAGTCTTTATTCAAGCTGCCTTTTTTTTGTGAACTTTCATCTGCAATGCAAATTTTCATTGCGGATATTCGAGTTACAGCTGAGCGAATTGTTATCTATAAAATTCAGCTGCAGTTATTTCCTTTAGAAAAAGCTGCACCAAAGTATCATCATATATTCTGCTCTTATGGGAAATGCGTAATGGTATGTTTTAGATTACAAGTAATAGTAGAAAATTTTAGAGGTTTTAAAATAGGAAATTATTTTTAGTGAACGTGTAATGATACAGAGGTTGTAAAATATCTTTTTTATTTTAAAATTTGTATACACTTATAATTCAATATGGCATATATCTAAATATGTCCGCTTCAAAATTAAAAGCTTGTTTTATCTTATTCAATACAGAAAATATTGAATCTGTAAAATTTAAACAAACATTTTATTGAAAAACTACATTTATATTCAATTCATTAAAATCATAATGAATGATGAAAATTTGAATATATTATAATTCTCATTATATATATACAGAATAAGACAAAAGTTTGTTTCCTTTCAAATAACTCGACCCATATGCATTTTCACGTTCATTTCCTTTTCATTGTATTATATCATTTTCATCATATCATATCTCATTTGAAACCATCATTATTCATGATGATTTCTATTTGTTTAGTATGTATGCATTCAATGTATGAAACGAATTGTTATCAATAGCACACCAATTCAAAATGCAGTTATTATTTAGAATGAATGGTAAGATTATTTATCTTATTTTAAAAGCCAGAAAATTTATATTATTGCATAATTTTTGCTCCACTACAAAACTTCTTAACCAGAAGTAACAAGATTTTTATATATAATATGTAGGTTATCCATGAAAAGGTTCATTGTGATCAATTCAACTGCCAGGCAATATGGGTGAATGCTATTGGATTAATGAGGTAGCTATTGGATTAATGCATTTTATTGGAAATTCTTGGAAATTTTGACTTTGTAATGTGAAATTGAATGGTAAATCAATTTAACTACATAAGTAGAGAAAGTTCATACAACCAACATATATTCAGTTGCAAGATTCATTTTAATAAGGGAGATTGTAACAACTGTAAATGATAGGAAAATGTTTATAAATAAAATATAATTTATATAAAATGTAAGACATAATTATTAAGAAATAGTGCAATAATACATAATTTTTATATCGTATTCATAAATAATTTTGATGGCGGATAGTAGACCATTTCACAGTTTAATGTTTTTGCAAGCTATTTTAACGTAAACTCATAAATTCCTTTCATGAGGACATTTTGTATATTGTGGGTCGTATTTAATAGCTTCGCAAGATAGAAAACCCTGAAAGCTACCCCTCAACCACTTTAACATACACGCATGCAGAAAGCAAAAACACAACATCAATCTAATGTTGTTCAAAAGTTGTTGGGATCGAACCCTAGACCTTTCACTTTGAAAAGCAAAGGCCGACTTCTTAGACGTTTACATAAGAACTTATGAAATCTTATAACAACTAAATGTTTTCTCCTCTGACACACAATGTTGATGAATTCTGATATCTTATAACCACATCTGAAATTTTTAATGCTTTTTAGCGGGAAAGATTATGATAGAAACAAAGTAAATTTGTTCATACTTGTTATAGATTCAATTTAGGAATAATTGAACATAAAATTTGACGGCCTTCAGTGTCCTTAAAAACTTAATTTAAAAAAAATATGAGAAGGTAAGAAGGTATATATATACTGTTTTTAATAACAAATAGAATATTGCTTACTTCAAAACATTTGTTTTTAAGTTTTAAAACTTTATTAAAAAATATAAAAAAACAAGAAATTTTTTTATTTAAATTACGTAGAAATTGATAAATAATATCCTTAAAATCTATCGCTACATTAAATTATCCCTCTTTTATATGAATTTACAATGAATAATTTTACATTCTTTCCTTTTTGTTGTTTAAATCTAAAAGTAGAACAATGCTTTTCAGTCTATATTTAGTTATTGTTTTATTTTACTATGAGAGAATTTATCTATGAGTTCAGGAAAACATATTTTGTGTAATCATCTCTTTTAAAAGAAAAATATCATTTTAACATACTCTTTTTTAATTTTTGCTAACCTTTAATTACAGAAACGTAATTAATTATTTTTTAATCCTGAATCTTTGATTGAGTTTATCCTTAAATTTGTTTCAGTAATTTTCTTTTATTTGCCTTTGTGTTATACCCAAGTAAATACTATGTGGGTCTTCTTTGTAAATAAGAACAAAGAGTACGTTGTAACAAAAGATAATAAAACATCTATATAAGAAGTATTTTAAATCATTTTCTTCTTTTAACGTCTAATCCTTTTCATCTCCTACCAACGCCACTTAATCCCTTTTTTCGATGATACATAGTTTCATATCAAGAAGTTTTGAATGTTTCGAATACATGGGAGAATTCCATATCATTAGAAATGTGACTTCGAATATTTTTCAAATGATGGTAATTCAAAGTTTCGCATAGCAAGAACAAAGACAGCATTAAACAGAAACAAAATAAAAATATAACCACAAAAACAAAATGATACGTGACTGCAAAATACAATATAGCAGAAAGATACAGGCAAAATAGAAGTATTTTTATAGCTGAAAATTATTTAATAAATATGAAGCCGAATCTATTCATAAATCAGTAGCCACAGTTTTGAGCAATGCATTTAAGCGTAATTGGAAATAGTATAATCTAAAGTTTACAGGTGCATATAGGCCATTAAATTCCCTACAAATGAATAATGATAGCAGAATTAGTAAAAAGGATTGTTTGAATTTTATATATTTAATTAATTAGAGGCTTTTTTACTAGAACTTAGTAACACACAAATATATTTTTGAGAATAATATCATTTAATTAACCATATATTTAGATAAAGACATTTTATAACATCTTTAAACTTAAAAACCTTAATATATTTAACATGAATTTATTTAAATAATATATTCGTGATGATGATAACAATTTTCCCTTAGATATTTCTTTCTTCTAAGAGAAAATATTTAATAATTTTAAACCTCAAAATAAAGGGTAAGATAAATTTCTTTTAAGATTTACTGTTCATTATATTTTGCATTTCCTTACTTGTTTTCATAATCTTTTATTTTATATCATAGATTCAAAATAAAGTATTAGCTAATTCCACATTTGAGAAATTTATTTTACGAGAACTCACTTATAATCATAAAACAAAATGGAAAACGAAATTGTGATGGGGCAGTCTTCTTAATCTTAAAAAAATTATGCTTCTGATTGCAATTCTTGTGCATAATTCCTTTTAAACAAACTAAAATATAAATAGTAATATCATGCTCATTATATTTGAAAGTTAGATAATGATTTAAAGTTTATAAACTGACTGGAATGCATGAAATTAGTTCCAAAATTCCTATATCATTTTCTCTTGATAAAAATTTCTTTGAAAGATTTTATTTCTTAGAAATTGATGCTGTTTATTATTAAAATTTTTAATTATGTTGGAATTTATTTAATGTTGTATCCCTAAAGTTATTCCTAATGGAAAAACATTTGTTTTAAAAATTTAATAATTTAAAATTCTCTGAAGATTAAGCTCTTAATATTTCCATCGTTTTTTAAATGTATACAAAAATTTAAAAATTATTTAAAGACAAGAAAAGATATATTTAATTCTATACACTAAATTCACTCTTGATTAAAATATTTTTACATTATTTGTTTTTACAATTGGCTTAAAAATATATTTTCATTTCTCATCTAAAATCATAATATTTAAAAATTCCAGTCAAATAGTTATACTAATTTATGTATCTAAAAGTGGTTCTTCAGTTACTTTAGGTTGAAATGTTTATATAAATTTTGTAGATTAAAAAGATTTTGTAAACATTAACTAAGTATCATAAAGTTACACAAAATGATAATTTTTTTTTGTGTAACTTTATGATACTTAGTTAATGTTTACAAAATCTTTTGTTTACATGTTTACAAAAATGATAATTTTTTTTTAACAGCGGATACAAGATTGAATATTTTACATATCTGCAAATCAAAATTTATGTGTAATTGTTATA
The DNA here is from genome assembly GCA_026290005.1 of Latrodectus geometricus. Lineage (NCBI taxonomy): Eukaryota > Metazoa > Arthropoda > Arachnida > Araneae > Theridiidae > Latrodectus > Latrodectus geometricus. The sequence goes on along the minus strand of JAPDSC010012389.1, from coordinate 15,606 downwards.
ATATTTTAAACAGATCGATATTTATACTATATATATTTATAAAGAGTTATATACCGTGCCAGACTGTGGATAGTAAGGTCCTAGGTTCAAATCCTGATTCAGGCATGGATGTGCATTCTCTCTCTCTTGTCTTTGTCCTTTTCTTGTATGAATGGAGTATGAATAGTTGCCTACTCTATAAATGGGTACTTATGGTATGTGTGTATTGAAGAAGTCAGATACACACCCAATTGCGGTTCAGTTGAAAAAGTGGAGCAGTGCACTTTATATTGCTAGTCTGGCAGAAAAACAAGTATATTCCTGGCATTTAATGTTGAACTGTTCCTGTATAAAATTCAACTAGTTTAAAGTTTTTGTAAAAATTAAATAAATTTCATAACACTACATAAAACAATTTATTAACAACAATCATTTAAAAGGAATATTTTGGGATTACAATACTTCATCCATTTATAATTATTCTAATGACAATTTTAGACAGCTGAAAGGAATTTTCAATTTTTGCTTGGTTAATGTTTTCCAATATGTAATCACATGGATTATTTCATCCTTTTCACTATTACAAGAACCAGAATTAATTGTGATTATTGACCAGATTGTGTTATAGTGATGCATTTAAAGGATATACAATGAATTTCCCAAAAGCAGGTGGTCATCATAATTTAGAAGTATGGATCTAGCAGAAGACACAACTTGCTATCTCCATAGAAATTATTTCATTTGGAGGACAAGATAACTAAGACCTATTTATGTAACCCAAATGGCAATAGTGAACATTATGAAACTTCGGCTGAAGTGGGTATAGAACCCTCTGACTTTCAGCAACCTATACGACACTTTACACAACCTGATGAAGACGTGGTCCCTATGCTCTTTCCGTAATTATATTTCATCGGTTTTCTTGATTTTGTCTTTTTGATATTAAATTGTATAGTTTCTTCATGTTTTATCTTTATCGAGTAACTGTATATTACTTAATATATATATATATACTAATGGTAAAAAATACCATTTAGCTTCCAAATATATCATAAAAATATGTTTGTTTTCTTTTTGTTTGCTTTCCCATTATATGTCTATATAATAAATGTCGAATATTTTCAAAACATACTTATAATGGTAGTAATTAATTTATTACATCCGCTAAAGTCAGTATCAGTCATTCCCTATAATCAATTTTGTGTGTTGTTGACATCAGGTTGTATCTAATCTAATATCTGAAGGTCTAATACCCTAAAGACAAGCATGAGTTGAGAAAACACATTTCAAGATTGGTAGGTGACGTATGGCTCCAAATAATCCTGGTTGTTTGACAGCCGTTCACTATAGAAAAGGGATTAGTCAGGTTATCTTTCGTCACCGAAAGCAAAATATTGAGATAGGTGGGTTTGGTTGGTTGTCCGTTTTAATTTATCTTGTAAACTGTTATTTAGGATTTTAATTAATTATAATGTTATATTAGATTAATGTCTTAAATATTCTTTCCCAGTTGATGATTTATATTATTACAAAATTAAAATTTAAGTTTGAGTAAACAGTGACAATAGGAACAGAGTCAATTTAATGAATTCAAATTTGCTAATAAATCATTTAATTGCATACAAACTATAAATGAAGTATAATTTTGTAAGTATCAAAGATCTCTGTCTATAATTTTCAACTAATGTCTTAATATAACATCACTCAGTACCCACAGTGTGTCATTTCTTCATTTGAAAACTGCAGGGAACTCTTATTTTACAAAATACTGAATCACACAAATTATTTTTTGCAATGTTTCTTCATAAAGTCATTTAAAGGAAAGCTTTTAGCAGATCAATCTCAAAAAAGAATATTTTGCAAGAAAATGTTCACTTCATTAGAAACAACATCAGTCCATCAGTCCATATGACAACATCAGTCCATATGCAAAAATGTATTGCGCATTTAATATGATATCATTTTTGTGCATATTACCACATATTTAATATGAAAGCTGAACTATAATGATTATATAATGAATAGCATTGATTTTGGAACTATATACGTAGTTATTATTTCACTTGCAATTAAAGAGTATGTAGTTTCATTATCTTAACCAATATTAAAATACTTTTTTTTATCTGAGATTAAATTATTTTATGCCTATTTTGAAGCAATTAAATTGAATTATTCATTTATAGAAAATTATATAGTTAACAATGAACTTGATGAAAACAACTTACTTTTTAGTTCTCAGTAAACTTTTTATACAAAGTTTAAAAGCACAGTCAAAGATTTCTTCTACATATCGAATATCTGTTTTGAATTCTAAGCTTGATAAATTACTTACTTCCTTTTATGTGTTGCATTTGCTTTGTAATAAGTATAAAGTATCAAAAGATATATTTTGTCCTATTTGTCTTTCATTGTGTTTCATTATTCATGAATGGATTTCAATTGATGTTTGGAGATGATGCTTTTTTAGGCGAACAAAAGCATATAAGTTCATAACGATGCATCTGTAGATTTCTCAGGAATATTTGTAATCAATGTTCGTTTCTTTTTCCTTTTCCCATTTTTTATGAATTTGAAATGGGCAGAGATTTGTGACTACGTGCTTTATTTCAATGATTCAGCTGAAGCAGTCTGATGGATTGCGCATTAGGTTAAAAAATGGCATTTTACGTTGTAAAATAGATGATAGAAATAAATTTCTGATATTATGTGGAGGTCAATTTTTATATTTTTTATTCTTTTTACTCTTTTCTATTTTTTTATAGTTAAATCAATTCTCTCATTAAAGCCTTTTCAAATTCTTTAAGGTTTTTAATAGTGACTTGTGAAAAAGAAAATTTCTAAGAACTCTGCATCTTTTTCATTAAATTCATGTAATTCTTTCAAATTTAATTAATTTTGACAAAAATGTTTCAATTTTCTTCCTGTAAAGTAGTTTACACAGAGCAACTTAATTTTATAATTTGCAAAATGCTAAAAAAGAATAAGTAAAATTTCATTTTTCTTATTTTTAAGATTTAATTATTTAATTCGCAAATAAGGGAGATTTTAAAGAAAATAGATGAGCTCCCAAGCTTAATATAATTTCTTTTATTATTAATTTTTTTTAATGTCTATAGAAATGTGTTCCATTTTCTCAAAAATATTAGCTTAAATAATTGGAAACTATTTTTAAGAGCGAAACTTTTTTGTGCACTTTCTTCTTAAACTATTTATTAAGCCCTTTAATGCTTTTTAAATGTTCAAGTATTGGTATTTCTGAAGAGCTCTTTGATTAATTACAAAATTTCCTATTAAAATTGCAAAATTAAATTCTTCAATCAACATAACTTTCAAAATGATACTTTTACATAAAAGTTATTTTACATTTCATAATATTTGAATAGAATTTTCTTAACTAATATTGTTTTTATGAAATAATTCAAATTAAATACAAAATATACTGACATAAAAAAATGTAATCCTCTTGATAACTTGGATAAGATAATAAATAGAAATATTTTAATTTAGGAATGTTTTTCTTATTTGTTAATTAATTTCTCTAGTTCAAAATATTAAAGTTATTTTTTACAAAATATATTAAATAATAAATAAGTAACATATGAACAAAATATTTATTATATAATCGTATTATAAAAACAAAATGTAACTGGTGACTAAGCAAACAAACTTTGTGAATATCATTTGTTTGCTTGAATAAACATGGAAAAGAATTTGAATGGATGTTTTCGAAAAGTGTTGATAAAATTCGAAGTCTATTAATATTTTATTATTACAATAAAGAAAAAGTTAAATCCATAAAACAAAATTCTAAAAAATAGGGAAACTTAAGTACTTCATTTTAAAATTTTATCATTTTATAATGACAAATAGAAGGATTTGATGATAAAAACAGTGATTTTAAAATATATTAAAAATTTATATTAATTTTGAATATTAAAAAGTAGTTTGTATAGTTTTATAATAAAGATTTACATAAATACTTAAAAATTAATCTTCACATTTAGTATATTCTATTTTACAAAATTAAAAATGAATAGAAACTGAACTTACTTTTATTATAGTAGTAAATTGTTTAGAGAGGATATTAAAAAAATAATGGTATTTGATTCTGTAAAATACCGTATTTGTAATTGAAAATTGGATAAATATCTATAAAAAACATTTTCTAGAGTGAATTAACTCAAATTTACAGCATTAAAATGAAGCTCAATTTTATCTAAAATTTCTTACGGTGATAATAATATTGGCATTTCAGTCTATGAAAGACTAAATTGCTGAATATAAGCTACATTGCGATGAAAATCCTGATCCAGTTTTAGCCTATGAGATTAAATTATATTTGCATGGAAAAAAAAAATTAAAATTTCATTTTGCGAAAGGAATATCATTTCTGAAATTATTCATAACGAGCACAGTAAAAATTTCTTTATAACAATATCATATCGATTGATTATCGATGCATTAATATTTTACTAAATATCTGATTCTAAATATTTTCAGAGAAAAAAATATGCATTTCCTAGACGTAAATAATAATATTATCATATAACATTGACTCAAAATGTGTACTGATGATGCATTTCTTTATTGTATAGGTATTTCATTTGGAGAGGTAGGTGATTTTAAATTAATGTCAAATTTCTTGCTTCCAGGGCTATGATGATAAAAGTTATCACGTAGATTTACAAATATTGAGTTCGATACTTGATCAAACTGAAGAAAATTGTGCTGAAAGACCTTATGTAATTACATCTTTAGTAGGACTTAAATTTAGAGAAGAGGGTGTTAACTTAGTTGTTAACCTCTTCCCCATGACCACATTATTATATTATATGGTGGTTAATTATATTTTGAAGGCAAAATAGACAAATATTATTTTATTCCCTATCTTAAACCAATTTCTCCATTAATTTTCTTTCATATTAGTTTGTTTTAATATAAAAATTTTATTATTACTTCATTTTAAATTATAACTGTTATAGCATGTTACTTTTTTAACTAAAAGAGAAAAAATACATTAGTTTACTCGTATACGACAGTTAAAATATGAATACAATTCAAATAAAAATGTGCAGATTAATTTACAATGAATCAAGAAATTAACAAGATTTATTCAAGTGGTAGAATAATCCAATTTCAGTGGCAAAAGTAGCTAAGACATAGGAATGTTTTTAATTGGATTAAATGAGCTCGAAAATTGATCTTTTAATACGAGGTAAGATTATCAACAGGGTTAATGAATACTTAGAGAAGTAAGGTAGATTATAATTAATTACTATGAAATAACAATTGAATAAAGGCAAAGGATTCAAATTGAAAGAATGACTAGAAATAAATTGAATATTTCCTTAAATGGTGAATGGGTATTAACTCGCACATTCAATCCTTATTAATGTAATTTGTGTAAAACGTAAAACAATGCTAATAGAGTAATTTAATTGATACCTGAAACAATCTCCCATAAATGAATCTTTTTAATTGACTTATAAACTTGAAATTAAGTTGAAACTCACCAAGCATTTAATTTAAAAAGGGTTTTCACATTTTGTTCTTGAAATATTACTCAAAACATGGAAAGAATCATTCTTCCAGCTTGTTCCCATTCATTTTAATTCGAAATTTCATTTAATTTTAATAAATTTTGTTTTGACACAAAATGGAGTATATAAATAAAAATATAAATAATACATGTGTACTTTAAATGTTAAATGCTTAATAAAGTAAGTAAAATGCTTTTAGAAAAATTGTACGAAATATATTTCTGTAATTTTTTTAAATAAGAAACATATGTTCTGTTTATGAGTAAACCAACTGTACAAATATGAATGTTTGATAGTTAATAATTTTAATTAATAACGCATCAATTTCAAAATCAAACCTGATATCATTAAGCTCAATGAATTGATTTATCACTGAGTCAGAAGAATTGATTCAATTCATAAATTTGATCACATTAATTATCTACGGTCCTTCGATCTAGCCAACTCCAACATATGAGGCAAATTAATGCACTGTTATAGATAATGTGTTATGTACATTAATTATCAACAGTTCAAACAAGATTTTGTTTCCTTATTTGAAATGATGATGTAAATCTCTTTTTGTATATTATTATTGTAAATATGTATACATTTAATGTCTCACAATAGAAAGAATGCAGATAATGAATTTCATAAGTAGGTGACAAAAGTATCACAAAAAGTAGATAAGATTATTTAACTATGCTTATAAAAATTTAAATTTAAAAAAGCTACCTCAAAAACTATGATTTTAAGCATTTTTAACTTACAACTATTATATTATTTTTTTCTTCGACAGTTGTTAATTTGAAATATTTATAATTTGCAGTTTTTAAAGCTACTTATAAATAGAAAAGAAACCGATATAATAAATCTTTAAAACAAAATAAAATAAAGTTTTAACATAAAATTCAGCATATTTTGAGCAAAATTACTGTTTTTTAAGATAGACGCAACAAAATATTTAACAAAACGTTTTAATGGCAATTATATTCCAACTCCAGGTAAAATTCAATAAATAATAAATTCATTTATTAATTGTCTTATTATTAGTTAAAATGTAAAATCTATAAATTTTAAAATGAAAGAAAAGCAAATTAAAATAGTTGAAAGTAAAATAGCTAACATTATTTTTAACAATTGATTAATATAAAATTATATCTATCTAAAAATGTTTTTATTAAAATTTGTAAGCAATTAAGTTTTTCGTATCGTAAATATTTTAAGCAAATGATGTTTTATAATGAACAAAAACTTTCACAATTCAAATGCCATCTGATATGAAGCTGTGAATGACCAATGTTTTTTAAAATAAGTTAATTTGTTTTAGAAAAACTAACTTGTTTGTGGTTTTCAGTACAAAAACGATGAATTTCAAGTATTTTACTAAGCTTTTTGTTTTTATGGTTTGCTTAGCGCCGTATGGTTATTTTTATTTTGCACTCAAGGACTTATGATATTAGCATTGAATTATGCGAGGAGAATTCAATTTTTGAACAGTTAATTGAAGATCAGTGAACTAACTACTGAAATGCTAGATTGGAGATAAAGTTTTGGAACATAGGTCTGCAAGTATTCTTAAGCTATCTCCCATTTTCTTTAAAAACACTCTTTTCTTTGCAAATTTAATTATTACGGTTAATCATTCCGTAATATTTATGATTAAATTATAGTATTATTTTAACCATTTTATCCGGCAGAAATCATTTTGCAGAATATAGTTTAATAAGTCGTCCTTACTCACTTGTAGCATAATAAATGACTTATTTTAGTAAAAAATATGTTTTATTTCAATTTATAACCACACAAAACATTACATTTAGTCAAAATTACCTGTAAAAATTGCTTTAGTTTAAACCATGCTTTTATTAATAAAAAATAAATAAATGTTTTAAATTAGTATTTTTATGTGATTAAATCTAATAACCAAAATTTAAATAAATATGAATAAAATAAAGCAAATAAGCAATATTAAATTATAGAAAATGTTTATTTATTAATATTTGTTTTAAGATATACTGGAATGTACATATATATCAAAATTACGAGCGTGGTTAAACTTAAATGAAGAATTTGAAAATATCAATTGATGTTAACACTTCACAAAATATTAAGTGAGTTTTCTTTGAATTTAAATTTTACTATTTAGTCTATTTAAGGGGAAAAGTAGATATCAAAATACTAAATTAAATATTTTGTATTTTATAATTTTATGTGATTATATTCTTAAAATTTTTAAGGAATTGAAACCACAAATTTGTTTCCCAATTACTTAAACTTCCTCTAAGTGAAATGAAAAAATAAGAATACCCTCTGAAATGTGTATAATTAACATTATTTCATTGTGTATATTTATTCGTTGGTTCTTATGATTATTGATAAATCCAGAATTGTTAAACAAATTGAAAAGATTCGAAGCCACTAAAATTTATGAGTGCATTGATTTATCTTGGACATATAATAAATTCCGATTGGAGATATTGGAAAATCAATTTATTCTCGCTTTCTGTTTTCCATGGAACCAACATAACTGGTATTGATCAACTTATTTATCTGTAGAGAAGAAAGACATCAATTATTTTTATAGAATTCTCAAATTATCAGAAATCATGAAAAGGAGAAACCAATGGGAAATAGATTACAATATTTTCCTATCCTTTTGAATATTTGGCATTTTTTAGTTTGCTTTTAGCAGTATCATTAGTTACAAATGACACATAATAGCTGTTGTCTGGGAATTGTTGTGAACAGATTTGTGGCTTGTATTGATTATAATTTATTTTTTAGTTATTTAAAGCATATTTCATATTATTATTTACAGTGCAAAAGGAAAAACAGATATTAGTTTACATATTATTATTTCCTTTTGTCTTGTTGATCTAAAGACAGCACACGTTTTGATTCTATCAATAATTGTTATCTAATACTGATGTTCCTGCATAATTCTATGTGATGAAAACTTTGATTTTTTGATTGTAAGAGTTTGTATCTATAGCCACAAAAGTAAGGTTCAAAGTGATTCAGAAAATGCAACAAATTTTCAGACTCTTTAACTGTAAAAAGGAGAACTTATATAATTTTTAAAATCTTATTTATTCTAGATTACATATGTTTGAATTTGTTTTATAATTCAATTTTATCTTGAAAAATTTTGAAGATAGGAAAAAAGTCAATTCCAGAGCTTTTCAAAATTAACGTTATATTACAAAATATTTTATATGTATGTAATTATCTTTGTTTTTATTTTATGCATATATTGAATATGATTGTTAAAAGTAGTTATATAGTAATTTCATTATATTCTCTTACAAGATTGTTAATTAATATTTAGTATGTGTTTTATGGCACACATATAAATTCCAAAAATCTCTAGAAAAATTTAAACAAATTTCAAAATCCATAAAAAATATATATCAAATTCACTGATTGTAAAACAATTATATCAAATTCAAGGGTATAAAAAAGTACTTCAAATTTAAATAGTGAAATGAAAATTCACATCATATTCTTAAAAAATGACCTTTTCAATGGAATAGGCTTCAAGGAGTGTAAAAAAAATTATATCAAATTCAAGAAATGTAAGAAAAATATACATCAAATTCAAGAAGTAAAATAAAAATTCTCATCAAATTCACAAAAAAGATTTCTTTTCAACAGTGGCCATGAAATAAAAAATGACCTTTTCATTGGTCTGAGTGAAATATTTTAAGATTAATTCATGTTATGTCCTCTTTTATCTGTAATTCAATAAAATGTAAAGTGCTATTGCATTTAACTCAATGAATTTCAGTAAAGTGTAATATAGGATCGATTAATTTTTATTGAAACTAAACACAAAAATGCCACGACAACCCAAATGAGGGCCAAGGTTTTTAAAGCCCATATATATTTTCATCATTGAGGGCCAAGCTATGCAGAATCATTACTATTATTATACAATATTTTATTTATTATATTCTATGTGGTTTACATTTATCTATGTATACATATTTGCTGTTTTAAATATTATTTTCTAAATAAAAATAAAAAATTTAGAGTTTTTTTAATGTTTAGCATTTTTTAAATTTATTGTTGAAGAAAATTATAAATAAAAATAATTTTAAATGTTTAAAATATTCAAAAGTCCTATAACGGAGCTTTGCTTATGCTGCCGCTTTTAATCAATAGATTATGAATATTTTGTTTCTTTTGTAATTGAATTTCTGGCAATGATCGTACAACAAAAGATAATTTTATTGAAACTCAATACAAAAGTTTGTATCTTTAGCAACCAGGGATATTAAAATTAGTTTTGATATTATTTGTTGGTTAAGTACTTTTTAAATGGTAGTTGTACATATTATAAAATTATTTTAAATACATTTATGTATTTTATACTCACAGTTTCTTGTATGTTTTAGCTAAATGCTTAGAGGAATCTTAAGATACTTTCAGCAAAATTTATGCTACAGTGATTACCAAAAGATGTGAAAGTGATGAATTCAATGTTTGTGTTATCAGGTTCTCATACATACTCTAGGTTTGGGTCGTAATCTAACTTCTGATTGGCCGAACGTGTTAATTGTCAAACGCAATATGTGATTGAGCTTGATTTAGGATACGTAAAACTCCCATTAACAGTAATACTAAGCGATAATGGCTCTGAACTTCTTGAGTATCCAAGCGCTCAGTAGTAAGTGCAAGTACTTTGAATAGAAGTTATTCTCGCCCATAATATTTGCATTATCTCATTGATGAATTCAAGCATTAGATATCTAATTGCACTTAAATTCTTCTTGCTTAAGTATTCAATAATGTAATTTATGTTTTATTGTAATTTGAATTATTAATTTATTTCATTAATATATGGAATATTGTGGCATATTTTAAACTTAGAGGGAAATATCTAGAATATATTTAAATATTATTATTTACAATAAAATGTTTGAATTATATTTTTTTTTAATATGTATTTAGTATATCACGTGATCATAATATAGAGATATATTCAATAGCTTTGAAATAAATCCCTTGCTGTATAATACTTTTGAAATATTATAGATTAATGTAGAAATAAGCACTTTTAATTGGTACAATTAACCTCAAAATGTCTTGAAAAAATTAATTGCTTATAAAGGGATGTCACTAAGTACAAATTAATGTGTAATTTTGTCATACAACGTCATTAACTTCATTAAAGTTGAGTCGTTAAAACGTTAAGATTTACCTTTCCATCATTTAAAATTAGACCATGCATTGTCATTCGAGCGTAGCTCCCTTAAGAATAATGAGTTTCGCGAATGCAAATTTAATGTATTCTGCAAGTTTTTTTACATCAAATTCGCATATTTAAATTTTACATGCATCATTAATATGCCGAGAATAAAATCCTGCTAGTTTAATAATATATTTAATATTTTAAGATAATAGAATTCAGTTGAATAATTCAAGATTCAAGCAGAAAATATAAAAATATTTATCATCATAATATTCTAAAAATTATAGTCGTTTATCGTCTCAGAATAAGTATAACACAAAACACTAAAAGAAAGAGTCTTGTGGGAAATTGTAAAAAACTCAAAAATTATCTTCGTTCATGGCTAAAGATCAATGTAACATCAATTCAATGATACATTTTTGTTAAGATAATGAAATAGTTCTTCATATTCCAGTTTTAAAAAAATAAGCCTATTAATTTTAAGAATTGTGTTTTGTAATATTTTGCTCATAATGCAAATCAAGTGCAAAATAAAAATAACTGGAAATAGTAAACTCTTAAATTCACTTTAAAAAGAAGAATCTACTATAAAAACATGAATTTTAAAAAATGAATTTGAGAAAAATGTCACCATAGTAGTCTTATCAATTTCTTAGATTCCATACTGCGTGGTGATTTGAGTAAATATACATTTTGGGGAAAACTCATGCATCCTGGATAAGTTAAAGGACAATATTTTGTTAATGAAATGTGGTTTGCTAAATAATATAATTAATCAAAAGTACATTTCTATTGAGAGCACAAATCTATAAAGCAGATTTAATTAAAAGACCTGTCACCATGCACCATGATGGAAATCTTCCAAGGATAGAAAAAAGGAGATGTACATTTACACAAAATGCATCTCACATATATCTGTATTTTTTATGAAACAAATAAAGAACACTCACATGAATCTTCATCACATTCACGGCATTAGATCAAAAGATAACAATAATTTATGCTTATGATATTTTTTTTTGCTAGTATGAGTGATATGTTTTGCATCATATGTCTTAAAACCTATTTTTTGTTTGTGAAATTTAGTTTTATCAAAGAAAAACACATTATTTATAAATTAATTTTAAAAGTTTAACATTTACATTTTAAACTAGTATTCTCTTTTTTAGTTAGTTACAACATGTAAACTTTTAATAATCTTATTTAAATTCGGTTTAAATAATTTTCTTTCAAAAATAATTATATTTGGTCGCGTAACAACCTTTATTTATCTTTTATCTAAACTTTAAGATGTAAGTTTTTAATTTTAGATTTGCTTTTTTTATAAAGATTAAATATTACAGTTAAAATTAATTTCTTAGAATGATATACATTTTATTTTCTATAATTATTTGTTTAACAATAGTGAGAAATATAAACTAAATATATCATCATTAAATAAATTAAAAAGTCTAAATTAAATTATTTGTTCTTTTAAATTTTAATATTAATTTTAAAACGGAACAATTTACCATTAGGAATGAGACACTTGTTTGTTTTTAATTTCAAGAGCTATCTTCCAATTATATTTTCTGAAAAATCTTCTGTATATTAAGTAACACTGAAATATTACATGTAAAAGTTTAATTTCATGTATAATTAATATTTTATAAAAACTATTGAATGCACATTAAATCGCTTTTTTATATATAATCATGCTTTTTGTTAAACTTCTAATTTTTAAATCTCATTAACAAAATATATGAGACATATTTTAATAATATTAAACAAGTTGTTAATTTTAAAATTATCAAAAAATGAAATTAAATCTATGTTATGCTTTTGTAGTTAATAATAACACCACTGAAAATATGTTCCACATATAAATTCAAAGGGTTGACCAGTGCGCATATTTCACATTCCTGGGGTCTCTACTATTTGCCACATCATTGATCCTGAAAACTTCCACGTTATCTTTTCTTCCTCACCCAGCATTTCTTTAGTTTCCAGAAGATCTAAGGCAAAGGGATTCCTATCGTTCATTCTTCTAGAAAGAGTCTGCATGCTTCTGTTTGCTTTAGGAAGCTTCCCTTTGCTTTCCTCAGACGGGAGAAGAGAAGAACACTGGATGGGGGCTTTCCATTTCCACCCCTTCTGGGCACATCCTCGAAGAGCCTCATCTCCGGGATCGTGTACAGAATTGGGAAAACGAGAGAAGAATCTTCCTTAACTCAAAGTATTCTCCCTACCAAGCAATATTTTGTTCCTGTATGCCAGTGATTCCAGTGGAGATTGGCTATGCATTGATAAGACGTTGTGTCATTGCAAAGGGATTAACAATACAATGCCAGATTGTTAATTTATAGACTGTTTTCTGTACTATCTGCTGGATGCATTCTAGGCCATATGTCTCTGTTATTTTGTTTTGTGACATTTTACTAAGAAATAATGTTTACAAGAATGAAATATTCATAGCTATTTATTTGAAAGACTAATAATTTTATAAAATATTAGTAATTTACTCCGACTGTTTTAGATTGTCCATAACATAACACGGATTTATTATTGTCATTAATATAAGGCTTGGACTATTCTTAAATTATCTAGAACTGAATCAAGCACTTTAATCTAATTCGATAAAATAATACTACTTTTATATCTATAATTAAACATTTAACAGAGTTTAATTTAATAAATTAGTCCTACGTAAAATACATTGAATATATTTCCAAAATTTTCAAGAAGCTAACTGTTTTATATTTTATTTTTCTCAGTTAAATATTTTATTGCAGTAAAAGTGAGCAGTAGTGTCTAACTTAATAAATTAGAAATGAAAATTTCTCTAGATGTTTAGAGTTGTAGTATTGCATTCTGTGTTTACAACCCATAAGCAAAATAAAAATGTTAAATTCAGTTTCTAAAATGCACATATTACAGTTACTAAAATGCACATTGCTACAGCATGATATTAATAATATTGCATTCCTAAATATACTTAATTAAATTTCGTGTTTCAGTAAAAAGTAACAATTTGAAATGTATCGTTTCCATTATAAATGAATCATACTGAGTACTAATAGATGTCATACTAGAAATCATACTAGTAGATGTATTATTAAGCGTTTCAAATTTTATTATGTACGTAGATATCATTGCACTTTTTCTTAAATTATAATGTTTTTATTATACATACAAAGAATTGTCCTTAAATACAAATTTTGGAAAAAATTTTGAATCAGAAGTTCCAAAACATGGAATATGGAAAAGCTTTTTTAAAGAAAATATAAAAGTATTTTTCTTTTGTCTTTCAACATTTGTTTGATTTTTCAAGAATAATAAAGATTGCAGGATTAGTAGAAATAATTGAAAAATTTTAATTTTAATTCAAATTTTTAATATTATAAATGTTTCTGTGTGTTTCAGTTGGATTAATTTAATTAAACCTATTACAAAATATAAGCAAATTTATTGCTTTTATCGTCTCTTAGATTATTAATGAATAACCATAAGTATATATTTAATGTTTATTCATTACTAATCTAAGACGAAACAATACATTTGCTTATATTTTGTAATAGGTTTAATATTCAATTTTAATTATATATTCACTATTCACTTCCATATTCAATGAAGAATTTTGAATAAAATGAATACAAATAAATAAATATTAATAAAAATTTAAATAAATAATGAATTTAAAATAAATGAATCATGCATACAATTTTTAATTTAAGGAATATTTTTTTCAATCTAAGTCATATCTTGTTGTTTAGCAATGAACCTTTTTAAGATTTTGTTACCATTTTGCAGTTATATTTACAATAATAACTTAAAAAACATTAAATTTAAAATATAAATTAATGCTTAATATGTCCTGAAATTTATCGGAATAATTTATTTTAAGTAATTAGAATAATAGAATTTGGAATTTCAAATCAGTATATTCAAATCAGTATTCATCTAATATTTTAATTAAAGTAAAATTAATCCTCTAAATCTCAATTATTCATGAGATAATAAGCAACTTATTTATGCTAATCTTGTTTTAAGATACTATAGAATAATTAAATTACTTTAACAATGCTCATAAAATTCTAAAATTACTTTATTCTAGCACGAAACATAAAACTATTTCTTGAAACTAAATGGTTTTATTACAAAGTTACATACATTAAAGAATATGCAAATCGCAATTTCATTTTCCTAAATCCGAATTTCCATATATTTAAATACTTGCATTCATCCCGGAATAAAAATATAAGACCTAATGAACTATTTATAAACATTGTTTAAGAGTTTTATCATACACATTCAAAATTTGATTTTATATTTTTATATTTTGTAGCAAGGACTATAGTCATTTAACATTTTGACCCAGTTGCCATCAGGGTAACGAGCTACGTACTTTTATTTCCCAAAGATGAACGGAAGATTTACGAGAAGTACTGAATCGTGTAATGTAGTTCTTTAATGGAAAGCGCAGTGGAGTGATATATTATCTTTTATTTTTCATCAGATTTGGCATCACTTCATGAAGATTCGAATCGTTTATTTTGGTCATCTCAGCCAAAAATAGACATTTTGAGTTTCAAAGAAGAAATGTAATGCTGTAAAATTATACTCAAATTTAAATAAAAGGGAAGTAATATTTGCATAAATATTAAATGTAATTATTATTGGTTTTATTCACGAAATACTAATTTGCATAATTTTAAATTTTGATATGTTTGATTTAATGATAGCCTGAACTTTTAACAAAAGTTCTCGAAAAATTGTTTAATATTTAATTAAATATTTTAAATTACTATGAAAAAATAATATATAAGAATTTAACTTATATGATATATAAAAATATGAAAAAATATATATATATAAGAATATAACTATAAATTTTTTAAGAAAAGTAAATTGAAATTTTTTAAAAAAAATATC
>JAPDSC010012387.1:0-21215 GCA_026290005.1 Latrodectus geometricus | reverse complement strand
ACTTTGAAACTTCGCAAACTCGACTTCTTCAAATATTTATATGAAAAGGCACGTTTGTTAAAATTAAGTTTATAAAAAATTCTGACCATACATTGAATATCACTTGTTTAGCATGGTAATGTAATTCTTAAAATTTTCAGGTATAATTGAATGTGATATTATAAAAAAATGAAAAAATAAGCCTTGTATTTAATGAAAAATAATTAAAGAAATATTTTGCCTTATAAATTTAAATTACATAATATTTGAAAGAATATCATACTTTTTTTAAACTTTAATCAGAATACAAACTATGGATCCTTACAATTAAAAGTAGAAAAATGAATAGTTCCCTCATATTAGATTATAATATTTTATTAACAGCATATTCAATAAGCAAATACAAAAACAAGTTATATCTGTTGCAAGCATAACAAGTTGCATGCTTGAACAATTGGTTTAAGCTTGCATTAAATTCTAGGCTTAAGTGTTTAGCATAAATTTAGAAAAATAATTTAAAATTCCGTGGGGCATTTTAAGCTTGGGATTATTTATAAATTTAAAACTAATTTTAATAAAATATTATTGCATGGAGGATTATTTATAAAATGCTATTTTTTATTTTATAAAAGGATTTTATGAATTTATATTAAATATACATTTATTAGATTCTAGGAATAATTAAAATATAATATATTTGTATTTATATGGTGGAATAGAAAAGAAGTGGATTAATTTCTATTTATAGAATTTTAATCTACTTTCTTCCCCAGAAAATTATTTTTTTTTTTTTTACGTTTTGAAACCTATTTATATTATAAATATGCAATTACTATTTTTAGCTCAAATACTTTCTGGCATTTAGCACAGTTATTTTTTCTGATTGTTAATCAGAATTGAATATTTATTTCAAATACAGTATTATATTACGTTATCATAAAATCTAAAAAAAACATGTTTGAATATATTTAATATATATTTATCAACATTGTCATTAAAAATTATAATTTTTATTTTTATAAAACATTATTATGAATTATGGTTTCATCTAAAACTATTTTTATTTTCAATTAACAATGAAATATATGTTATATTTTGTGTTTTTCAATTGCTACGATTAAATAAATAATTGCTAAGATAAATATTTTGACAATATTAATATAGTGATTGCATTTATACTTTTTTTAAAAATATGAAATTATAATTTTTTAATCGTTTTTTATAATAAAATTTATTTATAGCTTCTTAGAAAAGGATATAAAGAAAAAAATAAGTTTTAATACTTTAAAAGTTAGAAGAAACTAAATCCTATATCCTAATTTAACAACTGAATCTTTATTTTCTGGAATCCATTAAGTAATAATCCACGATTTCATCTGCTACGAAATATTTTTAAATATTTCTTCGAATTGTGTTTCATCGTTACTATGTTAGGAAAATATAAACTATTTATGCTAAATAATACTCTAGAAAATCTATAATATGTGGATATTTCATCTCTACTTTTATTTGGCAAAAATTCGGTGGTGATCTCTATTAGCCGCATCATTAAAATAAAAAAAAATATCGACGTAAAATCTATTTTCCACTCACGTTTCTTCAAATTAATTCAAATGCTAACTATAAAAATAGCAATTTCTAAATCATTGGCATTAATGCATTTCCATATGATTAATAACTTATTCGTGAGGTTTCTAAATTTCCAATTTGGATTTCTGTTTGGTACAGAAATGTACAAATAATCTTTGCAATATAGATACGGTGCAAAAAATCTTTGCATATAGATACGGTGCAAAACCTGATGAAATAGTAAACTTTTGCCCAATTCTCATTGTTGTTAAAATCAATGTATTATCATAATTTAGTTTTAAAATAAAAATTAAATATGTTCTGTAACGTCTTCCTTTAACTAAACTGTATTAGTTTTTTTTCCCCCATTTTACATAAACTGTGATTTTTATCAGCGAAGATTTCTAATTAATTATGCATTCCAAAACAATATTTTGTATTCTAATTAAAACAATAACTTTAATTTGGGGAGTTTACTACAATACTGCAACGTTCCTTGTTAATGTAAGACTGGATTTTTTTTTAAAAAGAAACCAAATCTTCTTTAGACTAAAAATATTATCTTACATCTATAACAAAAAATGTTTACATTAAATTAATTTTTTTATCATATTCTTCACAATCTATCGTTTCAGTTTTAAAATATTTTACAGTTACAAACATATTTTTTCATTTGTTATTTTTATTATAATGAAATAATTATATAAATTTTCTAAATAGCAATGCTTGAAATATTTACATCTATTATGTAATTTTATTTCCTTAATATTTTTAATTTTGCTTAATAGATAATAAAGAACCTTTTTCATATAACTCATTTTAAACATAAATACTAACTTTTGGAAATGGATAATAAATATAATAGGTAATTGATTTTGGAACTGCCTGAAATGTAATCAAACAAACTGAGTGTCATCAATTCATAAATATCTTCCTCTGAAATGAAACATTATTAAGAAAAAATATTAGCAATACACATTTCAAAATTGTTGGTAGTTCTCCAGATTAAATGAGACAGTTTCACAAATTATATTTCTATTCGGTTAGTTCTCTATTAATAAAGATAATTTCTATTTGCCACTTACACTATTTATAAATTTTCTAAGAATTTTCTGGTTACTGTTTTTGTTTTTGTAAAAGAGTTTTCTGTTTACTCTTAAAAAACAGAATCTATAGCAAGTGTATCAATTGTAATTGGATAATTTGGTCCATGAATGCTTTTAAACAAATTATCTTGTGAATGTTACATTCCCTTAATTTACCTTTAAGAGGAACACATGTAAATTTTCCTTTCTATATTTTTTCAAAGCGAAAAAATACAGATTTTGTTTTGTAAGTTAATTAAATACAAAATTCGAAATTTTCACTGTAATCTCCTAATTAAATTTTCAAATTAACTGTCTCTATTAGATTTTATTCAAAGGAATTCTATTGTTAATTTTATCTGATGCGTGTATCCCTAAATTATAATTATCGAAACACCTTCCATACTTCCTTATTTATGTTAATGTTCTCAAGGGATAATAATTAAAGTACCGTGACTCATGTAAAACAAATTTTTTAATTCAAAAATATTAGTTGTATAAATTATTTTCATTTATAGGAAATATTTTTGTGTAGTTATAAACTTAAACATCTCATAAATTTTTATTGAGGGCAACTTATTCTAATTGTGTGGTATTAAATCATACTATTAACACCTGCAATAATATATATATATATATATATATATATATATATATATATATATATATATATATATATATATATGGGGGGTAGAGATAGATAAATATTCAAGTGCATTTAAATAAAATATTTCTAAAAGTAAATTTTTATTATTTATAAAATATTATATAAGTTTGTGTTATAAATTAGTCCATAGAATGGGATCTTATTACTAGAATATTATCATGTTAATGTGTATGATTTCACAATGAAGTGTATATTTGAAATTTCCCTTGATAGATAATTAAAACAATATAAAAATATATACAACATATTAGGTTAGAGAAAAATTAATCCATTATGTTTTTAGTAGACGTCTGTAGTGATCAACATCTCGTAAGGTATCTATCAAACAATCTCAGTTTTATCCTCGTTGGAAAGGTGACATTTGACACTAAAATATACTCTTGAGGTTATTTTTTTGTTTGATTCATTCAGTTATGAATGCAAGATTTTAAAAGTGGAAGACAACAAACAGAAAATTCGATATATTTAAGTTTTTCTTTTATGATGGCGAATTCGCTAGCCAGTTGTCCGAAGTTGTGAAAAGTGTTTATCGTCCTATATAAGACTGTA
Organism: Latrodectus geometricus; assembly: GCA_026290005.1. Lineage (NCBI taxonomy): Eukaryota > Metazoa > Arthropoda > Arachnida > Araneae > Theridiidae > Latrodectus > Latrodectus geometricus. The sequence goes on along the minus strand of JAPDSC010012387.1, from coordinate 17,366 downwards.
ACAACCAGCTACGTATAATATTGGTTTCGTCGATTCCGTGAGGGTATTTTTGATATTAAAGATATTATTATTATTATTTGATATTATTATTGATGCACCTCGCATGAATACAGTATCGTCGAGAATGCCTATAAAATATCAAAAATTATCGTATGTCAGCAGTCGTAGCTTCGCGCAAGACCTAAAAATCTACATGAAAACTGTTTTAAACCTTTTTACAAAGCGAATCCGATAGAAGTTACATAAAGTTCACTTCAAAATAATGGATTTCTTTTTCTCCAAACTAATATTTTTTAAACGATTATTAATTTATTATAATATTATTAAGTTAAAAGACAGATTATCATACATTAATCAAAATATTTATAAATTTAAGCTTATGGTATTCTAAATATTTTTTATTATTTAAGATTAGTATTTGCATTTCCAAAAAATTTTAAATCTGAAGGAAATGTAAAGAATAATCTTGAATTATAAAAGATATTACAGAATATAAATAATAAGGATATGAATTGTCTCTGGAGATATTTATCGTATAAATTAGGTTTGTTTTTCAATTATTGGTTTGCTTCTAATTGATGCACAAATTAGTAATATCTTTGTACACTATTTGCTTCAGTAATATAAATTTTTATTAAGCATTAATTTAGAAGATTTCTTATTATAATATTTGAAAAATAAATACATAAAAAAATCCCTATTCTATATATGTGTGTTTATGTGATTTATATGAAATATTAAGAAAATTTAATACCATTCTTAAGTATCTAATATTTTGTTCTAATGTATGTTTCTTCAACCTGATATTTAAGTATATACGAATGTGGCAAGCGAAAAAATGTTAATAAATTCTTAATAGTATTTCAGACATTGTTTATTAAAAATATGGGTTATTTATGTACGTGAATCTTTCTTTTAACATTATATAAATATAAAAATAATTATGTAAATATAAAAACTTATTCCTTTGATAAAATTTAACAAATAATATCACAATAGTATAAATAACATTAAACAATTTCATAAGATAGATTTTGTTCATAATTTGTATACTAATTTTTTATTGACAAATATTAAAATTCAATGTAAAGGAAATACAAAGAATTTTTACAATTAATAAAACATCCATTACAATGATGTAGAAGTTATATAAGGAATGATATTTGTAATTCCAATAGGTTAGAAGGAAGAAATTGAGTGTTATAAGTACCTGCTAGTTAGTTGAAAATTGTAAATTATTTTGCATAATTCTTCTCGGTAAATATTTCCCTAAAAGGTGTGTATTGCAAAAATAATAAAAATTAAAAATTAACAATTAAGCTTTTCCCCAAATAAACAAAGAATAACTAATGTGGCTTTAAAGTATCTCTAAAAGTTCAGATTTGCGTAACTTTATGATCTGGAGGTTGATACAAACAAGTTGAGTAAGTTATATCAACAATGAAATGAATTAGATGTAAACATAAAAAAATTAGACAAGAACTAGACATAAAAAATTAGACGTATAAGCAAATTAGACATTAAGGAACTAGACACATAAAAAACTATTCATAAAGAAATTAGACAAAAACAGAAAAAGATAACGAGATTAGATAGAAGTGAATAAATATTAACACGAGATGAGAAGAAATAAGGACAAATAAGTAGAATAAGGATGAATAAGTCATTCTCTTATTAAGGATGCATAAATCATTCTCTTATTAAGGATGAATAAGAGATAGCAAGGACTAAGCAAAATGTGTATCGCTTCGTCATTTATGTGGGAGTTGGGGATTTGTGGTAACCGGTTATATAGCACATTCAGTAGTTTTTCCGAATTATTAGTTAGAATTGTCAGCATGGGTAAACTACCTAATTTAGACGCCTGTTATGATCAAATTGTGGGTTCGCTACTGATGGGCTATTTTGTTACCAAAATCTTCAAACTGTTAGGATATTCAAGTCGACAGTGGCAATAATATACTATGAATACATGGATAGTGGACAATAAATCTAGCGATCGGGCAAACCGTAATGGACAGTCAAACTTGACTGTTCCAGATGAGAGGCTAAAATTACCATTTATTTAAATTAAGTGCCTGTCGTACAGTCAGCAAACGGGTTGTGCAATGCCTGTTTCATTGCATGGCTTTCGAAAGTCATGGAACTTATTAAAGTCCATTTGGTCATTACTCTCCATCTGGCTGCCCATCTTGCACGGGCAAGACAGCACTCCAATCTCTGTGCTGTCTTGCCCGAGCTGGAGTGCTGGAAGAGAGTAGTATGAAGGGATTAGTCTCGATTCTCACTACTTTATGCCAACGAGGGGCCGAAAATATGGTGTCAGCCTTTTGATGCCATGGCTCCTTATTCCAGGTACAATACTGAGACATTGGAACAATACAAGGGCATGGTGGCTCAATCATGGTGGGGATGTTTTTCGTATCACTGTTTGAGATCTTTGATTTGTTCATTAACCTCTATTAAAACCTAGACCCACATCTATAAATAAGTTCACCAATTTCTATCAATACTCTATCAGTATGAATCAGTACGTAGAGTTTCTACATGAATACTTGCATCAATTTATTCTCTTTTGTTATCCGCATGGTAATGGAGATTTCCAGTAAGACGACTGCACCCCTTGCAAGTCCCAGTTGTCTACTGGTGATTGGATGAGCATTCTTCTGTCTATTCTATCATGTATTGGCCATTTAGAATCACAGACACAACATCTTATTGATTATCATTTTCATGTTTTGGAGCAAAATGCGGGTGAACTTGACACAGCAAGAAAGAATTTTACTGAATTATGGAATGATTTAGGTAATATTTTTCAAGCCCCTCCCCAGGAACGTTTACAGAAAGTTGTTAAATCTAAGCCCCATCATGTGGCAATCGTTATCAAAACCAGAGGTTCCCCAATTCGTTAATAGGTAGGTTTCCCTAATTCAGACACTTCAAATTATAAGTTCAGAGGAAGAGGGAATAGAAAAGAAATATTAAAATTCATGATATATATATATATATATATATATATAAATTATCTCAGAGAAGAAAATATAAGTGAAAGAGAAATGGAATATGTAAATCATGCAGAACCGAAGTATTTTATATTATTGATAAAACCACGAGAATAGAATTGAGAGTGAAAAAATGATAATAATGTGAATGAAATTTGAGAATTAAAGTGAATGAAGATATACCTATCTTTGAGATAATCATCAAATAATGATATTGATAAAAATACCTGATGAAGCATCTCTCCAAATTTCAAGAAGAGATACATAAATTACTAAAATTTTTCAAATAGTAAGCAAATCTAGTATCAACATTTTTCTCACATTTCTTATTAATCATTTCGCATTAAATTTAACCATTGCATTTGCAGTCTTATAAAATTATTTAACTCAAGTAAGTTCCGTCTTGAGTTTCAGTTCTTTTATATATTGAAATGACAAATTTTTCATAGAATTTAATTATGTTAATAAATCCTAATGCTTTATATATAAATAATGTTGAGAATTATCATCATTTACACTTACAAACTATTATTAAAGTCTGGACTGTTTGGAAATGTAATTTCTGTTTTTGAGTTCATACTTTAATATTTGGTTACATTTTTATAAAATGTATAATATCTGAAGATATTTTTTAAGGAAGATACCATTTCTTTTTATTTTAATCCAAAAATTATACATTTTTTGGTTGTTTTACTATAAATGTGTGATAAAACTATATAAAAATACAAACATATGTAGTGTTCTTGGAAAAATTCCACATAAGTTGAACACATAATAAAAAAGTAACATTCCGAATTCAAAATAGTAGTTAGACTCTACTTATGTTTGACTTGTTTATATAGTTTATAGCTTTTAAATTGATATAAAACTATCAGAGTGTCATGTATAAGTTCATTTAATTGAAAAATGGCACTGTTAATAATCTTTCCCGAAGTAATATTTATTTATTTATTTCTTTTCAGAATATAGTTTAATATTCCTCTTTTTTTTCTGTTTCAAGTGAAAAATGTTGCTTACAAATGTGACTTCTGTTATCTGAAAAATAATTTCTAATCTCCATTTCATATTTTTAAGATGAAAATTGTATTTTTAATAATTTTTTTACGTTTGTATAACACATTTTACGTTAATATGTGTGTTCTTGGTAAGCAGTTTATGAGCAGAATGACAGTGATTAATACTGTAGAATGCCATTTCTTTCCAAAACTAAATTTTCCATTATGACAATAGTTTTTATCAACACATAATGTAAAAATATCTGCTGACTTATAATGATAAAAGAACTTTTTTTTTATTTTTGTTGTAATTTAAGTTGATTCTCTGTAGTTTAAGATCTGTATAAATATCTTATCTATCATACAAATATTTGGAAAAACACTACAAAAATGACAAAGCATCTTGTGTAAAATTTATTTTCAGTGACCTATTAACTATTGTATTTATATTGAAATTCATAGCTCGCATTATATAGTATATAATAATTGGGGAAAATTAATAGTGTAAAAAACGAAAAATTCAGAGTTTAAAATGTATATATATTTTTAGGTAAAAACCAAGCACAGATTTTTACAAAAAGGGATGAGAGATAATTGAACGAAAAATTGATTAAATACATAAAATTAGTAACAAAAATAAAATTGAAGTTTAAGATAAAAATAAATTAATGAAATATTAGTTTGGGGAAAAATAAATCCATTATTTTTACGTGAACTTTATGTAACTTCTTTTGAATTCGCTTTGTAAAAAGGTTTAAAACAGCTTCCATGCAGTTTTTTAGGTCTTGCGCGTTACGACTTTTGACATGCAGTTAACTTCGATCATTTTTGATATTTTATAGAGATTTTCGACGATGCTGTATCCACATGCGTGGTGCATCTCTAACATCAAAAATACCCGAACGGAATCGACGAAACAAAAATTGTACGTAACTGGTTGTTACTGTCTTATATAGGACGATAAGCTCCTTTCACAATTTTAGCCACCCGGCTATCTTTTTCGATGTTACAAGAGAAAAACGAAAATGTATCGAATTTTCTGTTTGTTGTCTTCCATTTTTAAAACCTTGTACTCGTAACTGAATTAATCAAACAAAAAACCGCAAGAGGATATTTTAGTGTCAAATGTCACCTTTCCTACGAGCATAAATCTGAAATTGTTTGATATATACCTGACGAGATATCGATCACTACAGACGTCTACCGAAAAAAATAATGGATTACTTTTTCACCAAACTAATATATCACTAGGTAAAAACGAAGCACTGATTTTTAACAAAAAGAATGAGAGTTAAAAGAACGAAAAATTGATTAAATATATAAAATTAATAACAGAAAGTAAAATTATAGTTTAAGGTAAAAATAAATTAAGGAAATTATATTATAAAATCTGTTTGTTAATGCAAAACTGAAATATTGGAATTCACTGATTAGCAAATTCATTTGTTCTCTCATTAAGCTATATATGGCAAAAAAAAAAACAATTAGAGCATATAATGATTAAAATCTACGCAGTTGCATCCCTATTCGCCAATGGTATAAGTGACGGTGTACAAATAAAAATACAGCAAACTGAAGAAAGCCGTTGCCTGGTTGTTTAGGGCTTCGTTCTTATTACCAGAAGGTAGTGAGTTCCAATCCCGGCTAATCCGAAGATTCGTCATGTTTACTAACGTCAATTTGTGCTCGTAAAATAAGTAGTGTTTGTAATGTCCTTCATATTTTTATTCCAAACTAATATGACTTGGTTACTAGGAGCTAGGCCCTGGGTCTTCTTTGATTTCCTATCTCTAAATTGGAAAACCCAGATGGTGCTGACATCTATGAACCAAAGTCATATTCGCACCCTCGTGGGTGTATTACTTCGTCGTTAAAAAACGGAAGACGCTTTTTCTGATTTCATTCTCCCATTTCAGACGGGTTTGCTTCACTTTGCCATATGTAACAGCAACTCAGAAAAATTAACGCATATTGATTTTTTTTTTAAAATTGAAATCTTAAATTAGTAATTATAACGTTAACTTAGTGAATTTTTGGAGTAACATTTTAATGAAAATGCGTAATATCCTTGCATTCATGTACAAATGCTGTAGAAAAATTAAATTTTGCAATAAAAATTTAATGTTGATTGCTTTAATTAGGATACAAGATTTACGTGAACTATAAAATCAATAAAAATAGGTTTCAAATTAACATTGGTAAGTCACAAGTATAATTTTTTTTCAAACAATTTAAAATTAAAGGAGAAAATATGAGAAATAAAAATAAATAAAGGAAAGATACAAATAACTAAAATCTTGATTTGAGAATAAACAAAAAATTAATAGATAAAACATTCTAAATATTAATAAATTCACGATTCCTGAATATTACATTAAAAAAGAAACTCCATTTATTTATTGAAAGACTTAAGTGTAGTTACAATTAAATCATGTAATCTGTTTCGAGGTAAATTAAAGCATATTATGATTAAAATAGGTGTTATAATGCATGATAATGCTCAATTCTGAGAATTTTAAACAAAACAAAATACATTATTATATAATGTTTCATCTAAAAATACTTTTTAGTTTATTTTGATTAAATAAAAAACATTATAGATTTATCAATATTCCAGTAAGAAATTTTCCGCATTTTGGAGTTTCTGCAACATAAGCATAGAATGCAACACAACATTAGAAGGCATAAGCATATTTTATTTTGAAATGAAATCTAAATAATAATAATCTATAACAATTTATTTACAAATATGTTATATAATTTGTGTACAATGTTGTGAGCCTTTAATTATTTAATAAAATATGTTTAGATTGAAAAATAAACTACTTTAATGACATTCTAAAATAGATGGATTGATTTTTGTAATAATTAATGATTACTTAAATCATTTTTAACAAAAAGCATCACTAAAATAACTATTTATAAAGAATAAGACAAAAAATAATGTTCTGTATCAGCTGTCAATGAAAAAAAAAACGTATTTCATTTTTATTGACTCTCTCATTTAGATAAAGAAAATTCTCTTGCACAATTTTATCAGAATCTTCTTCATTTTATTTTTAAAATTCATTGCTTTTCCTTTTGAAAGGGTTATTGGATAAATTTATTTCACCGAGGATTTCTAGGTAAAGCTTAAAAATTGCTAAATCTAACATTTTTTATAAATTCATAATAGAAAGAAAAATACTTCTTAAAAAATAAAGTTCGATTGTAAAAATAAAAAGTTCTAAATTCAAATTTTTGAACAACTTGGTAATCGCAAAATAAATGGAGAGTAATTTCGAGCCACATGCTTAATTAGATTAGTAAGATTATATAATGTTGTAGATATGTTGAAGAAATTTTTAATTTTATTTAACCAATACGAAACTTCTATAGTCAAACACATATTAGAGGTTAACATGTTTAAATAATAACATAGCAATATTTTGTTAAACATGCTTTCATTTTAAATATATTTTTAGATTTTTTAAATTTAAATAATAAATGTGCTTATATAATCCTAAATTATATTTTTATTATTTTTACACACACTATATTTGGAAAATGATCGATCGAATACATCTCTCTAGATATCCATCATAAATGGTTGAATGACGTTAAATATTTTTAATTAGATAATGCAGTTGCATGTATGTAATGTTTCAGAGAACTTCACAACAATGGTGCCTTACTATCAAAATATGTAAAAGTTGTTCCAAATAAAAATTGAAGCCATTCGAGTTTATGATCATAATACAAAAAAATGCAGTCACATTATTTTTGCTTAATTTAATTTTATTATTTTACTATGCAGTTGAAATTAAGTGAAAAGTAGTTTATTTCTAGAAAGAAAAGAAATAATTATTTCTGGAAAACAGTTTAATGGTAACGAAAATATGCAACGATAATTTACATTATTCTAAATTGTGGAAAAAGATGCTGATAAATATAGTGAAAATAGATTACTGTAAATATATATCATTATTTAACTTTGACGCTTAAGACAGAACATTTTATAATGCATTCACCAAATATTAAGTGTTTTTAACATAAATCAACACCAGGTCATTTTATTATTTTATTTCCTTTAAAAAGATAAAATTTAAAAATAGAAATTTGATTTGTGTAATGAGAAAATTTTAATATACATTTTGAATTATTTTTGTAATTTATCATTGCATATTTTCCATACCATTAAACTGTTTTCAAAAAATATTTATGTAACGTTTTACTTAATTTAAACAGCGTTGTAAAATAATAAATTTAAATTAAAAAAAAAAATCTGACAGCATATTTTTTGAACGTAGAACCTGAAATTTAATGACTTCAATTTTTATTTAAACCATCTTTTACATATTTGGATAGTAATTTATATATAGTTGTATGTTGTGAAGTTCTCTGAAAATTTTACATATATAAATGCATTATCTAGTTAAATACTTAACTTCATTCACCCATCGATGATGGATATCTAGAGAGATGTATTTGACTGACCATTTTCCAAATCAGTGAACCAATAAGTGAATTCCTTAATCTAATTGTAAATTTCAAACCAAATTCAATGAATAGATATATATTATAATAAGATTTCATAAAATAAGAAATATTTATGCAACTTATTTGAAAGAGTTAATAATAGTTTTTTTTTAATATTTATCTAAGATAAATTAATATAAATGTAATGGACAAAATTTTAAATTAATTTTTTAGCTAAAATATTAGAGGTAAAATAAATATTGTTAAGCTTATATAACATAAGTTTTCATTTTTTTAACCTGTTGACTTTTATTTTTTGAAAATTATTCTACGTAGGAATTATAAAATGTCACTACCAATATAAAATATAATAGCTAAAAATTTTAATTACAGAAAATTATCAAAATATTTTAAACTCTAATCGATGTTTTTCATTATTCAATAAAATTAATTACAGTTTATAAGATTGTTTTAAATTAAGATAATTGCTCAGAATTTACATAACTGTTTCAAACTTTTGAATATTTTATTTATTTTTTCATTTAAAATAAGTTTTTTCACGTGTTACGAGATAGAAAACCAATTTATGTTTTTATAATTAATAATCACTAATAAAATGATGCATGCAATGATTTTAAAATTAATTATCTTTCTAGTTTTATTATTATTATAAATTATCTTACTACTTTATATATGCGATTTCAGAAGGAATTATCTTACTAGTTTTATTATGATATTTTTAAAGTGTTAATAAATATAATGTGTCTAATGTTCAAAATTTTAAATTAATTTTTCGATAAGAATTCAGAATGATTTCGTATATTTTTAAAAATAGCGTATCATCCACACCGTTTAACTGTTCATATTATTTACTTCAATAATTCTTGTGTATAATAGATTTAAAACATCTTACCGAATCGGCAATGTATTTGAATAAAACAAACTTACATTATGTTATGACTATCTATGAATTTTGATTGATGTTTTTCATTATACAATAATGATTTGACTACAATTTAGGACATTGCTTCAGAATAAGTTAGTCATTCACTGTATACAGAATATTTAGAATATTTGATTTATTTCTTATTTTAATTTCTGTCACTCCATACAATATGGGAAAGAAACAATTGCGAAATCCATAAATAAATATAATCACTTTTTTAATTTATTTTTCAAAATAAGAAACATGCATTTTTATGTATTCGAACGAAAGAAATATGTAGTTAAGTGTATTTAGTGCTTTATAATATTAGTTTGGGGAAATAGAAATCAATTATTTTTACGTGAATTTTTTGTAACTTCTTTCAGATTCGATTTGTAAAATGGTTTAAAACAGTTTTCATGTATATTTTTAGGTCTTGTGCGAAGCTACGAATGCTGACATGCTGTCAAGTTTGATAATTTTTGATATTTTATAGACATTTTCGACGATGTTGTATCCATGCGAGGTGCATCTTTAGCATCCAAATACCCAAACGGAATCGACGAAACCAAAATTTTGTGTAACTGGTTGTTACAGTAATATATAGGACGATAATAACCTTTGACAGTTTTAGCCACCTGGTTAGCATTTTCGCCATTATAAAAGAAAAACTAAAATGTATCGAATTTTCTGTTTGTTGTCTTCTATTTTTAAAACCTTGTACTCATAACTGAATTAATCAAGCAAAAAACCGCAAGAAAATATTTTAGTGTCAAATGTCACCTTTCCAATGAGCATAAGTTTGAAATTGTTTGATAGATACCTCACGAGATAACGATCACTACAGACGTCTACCAAAAAAATAAGGGATAACTTTTTTCCCAACCTAATGTTATGGGAAAATCTATCTGAAAAAAAGTTTATTGAGGTAATTAGATAATTTGGATTAATCATACAAAATTACTCTAAAATTGTAATGAATATTTTACTTATATTATTTAAATATTTAACATTTCATATTGATAATAAATTTAATTTCATGAATATGTTTGTACTTAATTTTATAATTTAAAAATTATTCATATAAAGTTGTTGGTATTAAAGTTTATTAAATTGTTTCTGAAAGTAACAATTTAATAGTAACAATGATGTTTAAAGAAGTGCATTGAAACTGTTGTTGTTGTTTCCAATCCTATCTGGGTTAGTGGAGCTACACCAGATCCATAAGTTCATATATCCTCAAAAAGTCGAGGATGAGGAGAAGTCTCTCAAGAAACTCCTCCATAGAAAAATCGAGGCAAACAAGAATATGTTGAGGACTAGACTCGTTGGAGTAACATTTTTTGCAGGTTGGGAAAAGTTTGGAACGCCCGCTAAAATTGAGGCCCTTAGTGTGCCAACTGACAAATCTGCTGATTACGGCTTGGTCGGCACATGTGCCTTGAAAGTTAAGGGCACCACCAGGACGCTTACGGGGGTACCAAACGTGATTTGGTGGGATAAGCCAGTCCTTATTGACAGTGTTTATGCGGCATTGAATCTAATTGGATTTTACTGAACTAAAGAATCTGGACTACATTGAAGAAATATTGACTTATCATTTTCTTCAATTTTAATATTTTAAGATTATTGCTAAGGAGAATATTTGTTAATAAGAAAACTTCGATCCTTTATCGGGAATACTGCTGATTATTCATGTTTTGCAAAGTAGAAGTTAGTTTCAACGAATTCTTAGAGGATTAAAAATTTAAAAGTATTCTGTATGATTTCAAAATAAATGATTAAGGATTTAATGAAATAGTTTTATGTAGCTGAGTTCTTAGCAATTTGTTTTTAATATTACCCAAAAGTGTGTGACGAAAAAAGTCGTGATAGAGAGTTCAGATAGAGCGTGTGGTACTTCACCAAAAGATTACCTTTTAAACAATCATAAGAATTGTTCAACAAATTATTCAACAATTAATTCAACAAATTATTTCTTAAATTTAAATAAATCATTTGTTTCAAAGATACTGAGAATGCTCCTAAAATTTAGATTCATACATCATAAAATCACTCAAAGAACTATAGCCATATTTTTGTTTGGGGGGGGGGAGAAACAGTTCTGTAATTTTTGCATATGCAAAATAAAATGAAAGGTTTTTCTTCTTTTTTTCATTAAAAAGCATCATTCTATTTAAATCTGACTAATAAATAGATATACAATAAACTTGTTACTTACTTCATACCTAATTGATTTCAATCTATTTTATAGATACTTCTTTCTTCATAGCTATTTGATTTTAAAAGTAAACAAAATCACTTGAGTAAAGGGAGGAAACTTAATTTTTCAAAAAGTAATATACATACATTTTATTGTTTATATATAAAGAACTAATCATTTCATCATGTCAAATATTTATATTCTTACTATATTATATTTTTATATTTGTTTTTCTGTAGTTATCTACAATTACCATAGCAACCTTTAAAATTTTATTAAATTATTTAATTAATAATATTTAATAAAAAAATCTTTCTTAAAATATTAATTAGTTAATGTATTGCGTGTATTAATGAATTGCGTGTATAAATACTAGCACAAAATGTGAAGAACAATATTTAATTGTAGTGAAAATAATTATGTTAATTTCCCTCAAATATTTTACCAAAGATAATTAACACTTTAACATTCATTTGTTGGAAAAATGTATGATTTTAAAAAATTATGAGTGAAAGCTGCCTTCGAATAGTAAACGATTGTAACTATTTGTCCACTATAAACTTAGATTATACAAGTTGATTTTACACTGCGCATGGAAAAAACTCATTTAGCGCACTAAGGCAGCGTTACTGAGTATAATGTTCATGCATGAGCTTCATGTACCCCAAACGTTATTTTTAAAATTAGTGTCATAAAAAATTTTAATAAGATAGCTTGTGCTGTGATTTTATCACTCTAATTTCTTTGTATTCGTTACATAATATTAGGTTGGGGAAAAAGAAATTCATTATTTTTGCGTGAACTTTTTGTAACTTCTTTCAGATTCGCTTTGTAAAAAAGTTTTCATGTAGATTTTTAGGTCTTGTGCGAAGCAACGACTGCTGACATGCTGTCAAATTTGATAATTTTTGATATTTTATAAACATTCTCGATGAAGTTGTATCCATGCTAGGTGCATCTTTGGCATCCAAATACCCAAACGAAATCAATGAAACCAAAATTGTGCGTAACTGGTTGTTACAGTCATATATAGGACGATAAACACCTTTCACAATTTTAGCCACCTGGTTAGCATTTTTGCCATTATAAAAGAAAAACGAAAATGTATCGAATTTTCTGTTTGTTGTCTTCTAATTTTAAAACCTTGTACTCATAACTGAATTAATCAAACAAAAAACCGCAAGAGAATGTTTTAGTGTCAAATGTCACCTTTCCAATGAGCATAAATTTGAAATTGTTTGATAGATATCTCACGAGATAGCGATCACTACAGACGTCTACCGAAAAAATAATGGATAACATTTTCCCAAAACTAATATTAATTTATATAGTGGATTGATGCTGCTCACACTGTCTAGTGGTCAGCGTACCTTACTGTGGATGAAGAGGTCCTGGATTCGAATCCCGTTTCGGGCATGGATGTACTTTCTTTATCTGTATCTCCTGTCTTTGTCCTTACCTTGTATGAATGGTTGTCTACGCTATAAATGGGTACCTATGGCATGTGTATACTGAGAAAGTCGGACTCCATACCAAATTATGGTTCAGTTGGAGAATTGGAGCACCGCATCCCATGTTGCCAGGCTGGTTAGCACTCAATAAAGAAGGGGGGTGATTAATTTACAAACTGTTTTTTGATAGTTATTGTTTATATATTCCAATAAATTAACATGAATTTAAAATTTTAAAATTACAAGTATCATATGATTTTACAGTTATTACATTCCAGAATTTTCAAATTTTTATCTTGTTTTACTTTTGCTAAAGAAATGATTTAAAAGGGTATCACTAAAAAGTAACAACACCTTAGAATAAAATTTCTGAAAAAATTCAAATTTAATTAATTTAAATATTTTATAAAGCAATTTCATAAAGCAATAACTAGATAAAAAAATTTCTTTTATTACTTACAAAACCACATGGGATTTTTTTATCACAACCTCTATATTATCTTTCTATATTATTCATCTGTATTATTTTTCTTTAATGTCTAATGTATGCAAAAACATTAGCTGATATAACCATAAATGAACAGATTGCTTTTGATATTTAATATTAGGTTGGTAAAAAAATAATCCATTATTTTTTCGGTAGACGTCTGTAGTGATCGATATCTCGTGAGGTATCTATCAAACAATTTCAGATTTATGCTCGTTGGAAAGGTGACATTTGACACTAAAATAGATTTTTTTTGTTTAAATAATTCAGTTACGAGAACAAGGTTTTAAAAAGGGAAGACAACAGACAGAAAGTTGGATACATTTTCGTTTTTCTCTTGTAACGGTGAAAAAGATAGCCGGGTGGCTAAAATTGTGAAAGGTGTTTATCGTCCTATATATGACTGTAACAACCAGTTACGTACAATTTTTGTTTCGTCGATTCCGTTCGGGTATTTTTGATGTTAAAGATGCATCTTGCATGTGGATACAGCATCGTCAAAAATTTCTATAAAATGGCAAAAATGATCGAAGTTTACCGCATGTCAGCAGTCGTAACGCGCAAGACCTAAAAATCTACATGAAAGCTGTTTTAAACCTTTTTACAAAGTGAATCCAACAGAAGTTACATAAAGTTCACGTAAAAATAATGGATTTCTTTTTCCCCAAACTAATATTTAAAGTAATAATTGTAACTTTTGGCTCTCGTTGGCATATACATGTATTTCACTTTGAGGTAAAATTAAAAAAAATGGAATGTTCTTATCCTTATTTATCTCACATACCTTCATTTGCTTTGAAATCTTAGGGAGTCTGTTCATAAGTCGTAGAAATGTTGCTACGATATTATGTTGTAGCTGAACGCACTCAAGTCCTTCATTTACTGTCATTTATCATCAAATTAAATTTTCACTGTAATGTAACGAACGACTATTCCAGCTACTCCACACATTAATATTTAGCACTGTTTAACTTTATGAGGCTTTTAAATTTACACTCATTATTCACTGCAACTGTTTCTCAGTGATTAAGTAGACATGAATTGCTTCGATGCTATCCGTTCTGGAAGTGAGAAAATTCTAAATTTAAAGATTCTTTGAGAATTCTTGACATCATTTAATCAATTCGGATATATGTTGAATCTTTAAATATGCAATTCTATATTTGTATTTCTATCAAACATTCTGATCCCAAATAATCTCTATTTACAGCAAACTGAATTATATGGAAAAACTAATTATAAAAATTTCTTTTGACAACATAATGCTTGCTTATCCATAATTTTTTTTATGTAATGATGCTTCTATTTCAACATTTCATACTGTTATTTGATGAACTTCGAAGATGAAGTTGGCAGTATGAATGTAGGTTGTATAATTATTGCATTTTACATAAAATGTTTTTTTTAATATTATTGTGATAATCAGCTTTTTACATGCTGTGTACTACTATTAATAATTTCATTTATGAGAAAATTCTGTTTAACAGAAATTATTTTTATAAATTTAGTACGAAATAATTTGTTATAATGTGTAATGAGTTTTAACTTACTTGAACTATATTATTTTAAATATGGCATTATTATTACAATAATTTTCATAAATTTGCACTATTAGTATATTTCTTCTGACTAAATTTGTAATAAGTTACTAGCCAGAAACCTCATTAGACTATTGTCCTCAATAAATTATTGTAATTTGAACGAAAATTTATACAGATATTCCGTATCTGTCAACTGAAAATTCTTCTATTAAATCAATCTACAATCATTTATTATTTTGTAAATGGATCAACTGCACATGTTTTGGTCATATAAATCGTTTCTTTATTATATTTTGATGTTGAATACCTTTCGTGATATGTTATAGTGCATAAAAAAGTAGTTATATAATGAACAAGGAGATCATTTGTATGAACAATTTTGTTCACTTAAACCACCATTAATTTTACAATTGTTTGTTGGAAAGAATTAGGTTTTGAATATTGAATAGTTTTATTTAATCCTATGTTTATATATGCATTAATGAATGTGAATTGTTTGATTTTTCTAAAATACTAATGCAAATGATTGCTTAAACAATTTGAAATTTAAATCACCCAATTTATTGAAAAATGAATGAATAATTTATAAAAAGTTGATAATAGTTGTCTTAAAAATTTAACCTTTTACTTTAATTGTTTATACATTTTTAAATATCATTTATAACTGTGTAGGCTCTATATATAGAAAATTATAACGGTCGAAGTTAAACCAAATTGGACCTTTATTCTAGCTATTTGCTTTCACTATATATAGTCAAGTTTAATCTTTTTTTCATTACTTTTCATTTTTTGTATTTTATTATCGAATATATATCTATCATTGAAATTTTTCTATTTATTTGCTTTGAGGAGATTATTTAAAATTAATTTTAAAGTAAATTAAAATGATAAAAACAGTTTTTTTTGTTAAATACAGGGTCATTTAAAATTGTTTTCACAAATTAAAAGGGGTTGTAGTACTCATCCAGAAAAGCAATAATTGAATAGGAAAGTAGGGTCGCATTCCACTCTGAGAGGCACAAAAAAAATTGATCTGAGTTTACAACAGTGTTGGGATAGCAAAGGAACTATACCAAAAAATTCACAATCAAATTTATTGTTCAGTGAGAATTCAAAGGAGTTCTCAATATACTGACTACGATTGTCGTTGCACAGTTGACGCCAGCAACGAAACAACTAGCGCCCTTTCTCGAAGATTTCTGGTGTCTTATTCTCTTTGAATTAGCAAAGAATTCCTCCATAAGAGTTCAGTTGAGTCTATACACATCTCATACACTAAAGATTTTATGTTCTCCCATGAAAAAGTCCAAAGAATTTGAGGTTCAATGAGCAAGGACTTCAACCTACAAGTAAGTCACTTATATTACATTGTGTATTTAACATCCTAGAAGTTACAAAATGTGACAGAAAATGTGCAGCGGCTCCATCATGCATAAACAATGTGTCTCTCTGTATGGAGAGGAAGCAGCTTGCTTAAATGGAAAGAATTAGTTCCTAGTTCATACGCCTACTGGGCCTGTTAAATACCTGATACAATTGTAAGGGTTAATACCAGATAATTACCAATGATACCTAAGCAAGTGTTCATGAAAGGTTTCTTGGGTATTTACCTGGGGTTGTGCAGATGGAAACTACACGCATGTGATGGCGGTAAACTCCATCCACGTTGACCATCGAGGCCCCTTGTACTTTCTTGATGCTATTCTAACTTTCTCTTTTCTTAAGAAAATAGTGAAATGCTATCCTGTGTTTCTAAGTAATCATTGCCCGTCTGTATGGACACTATTACAGCAGTTTATTTGTAAAAACAGTTCAGAATCACTTTGTATAAACTATTTAATACAAAAGTAAATATAGAATATTTTCTTATTTCATCCATGTACTGAAATCGTGCATAAACAATTTTAAGATGTATTAAATAAATCACGCATAACATATATAATAATAAATACGTAGCTGCCATTAAAACTCAAGTATCAGCAATTTCATAAGTCCTTTCCTATACGTTGAACTAACCCGTAGCATTCTCTGCACAAAGCTCATTCAATACAAAATAGAACAGAAGACTGCTAACCACAATGACGATAGCTTAAACGCTAAAGGACACTTTAAAATTTTGCTTAAATAATATATGTCTTAGAAATTATCAATGCTTCACGTTGTCTTACCACTCAACTTGCTCCCTGCTTCTGAATTATGTTCTAAATTACTGAATTAAAAATAATCTAATATTATAAAAATCGCTTTTAAATATTTAACGTATGAATTACTATTAATTTAGTAAAAACTGCTATCCATTTGGGT